>OZ020611.1:212572684-212835630 GCA_963971575.1 Liopterus haemorrhoidalis
GGATCTTTTGCCCGAGCTTAGAAAGCTGTATCCAGGGTATAAAGTTAAGCTTGTAGTCCTGATAGTTGGTGTTTTGGGTGGTATGAAAGCCTCCTATCGAAGGGAAATCGAGTCCATTCCCGCCTGCATATCTTCTGCCAACTCTTTGATCTGCAGGATGCAGAAAGCAGTGCTCGGGTCACTTCGCATTGTGCGGGCACTGGACCTGGCGTAATTTCCGCGAGTGCATATCGCCTGGGTTTGGGATGCAGCCGTGGGTATTTAGCTCAACTAGTCTTTAGAAATGCGGCTCAAAAGATTGCTGAAGTTTGCGATTAGTGGACTCTTGTCAAGACCTGACAAACCCCACAATAACTTTTATTATAGGACAACAGTATGATCACCAAAAACCCTTATAACGTCACTATATGTAAATCTACCACTTTAAAACCAATTTAAGACATGATTATTTATTTTATAATCCACTGAAATTAATTAAACACATCCCGTGCGAAGAACGGGTACTCTTCTAACAGCCGCACCAAGGGAGGGGGGGGCGGAGGGGCGACGGCCCCTAGCGCACTAAGGAAAAGGGCGCTGATGAGCTTGCTAAGGGATGCCATTGCGAAGATGAGGACCTTAGGAGGTGAAGACCTTATTTTTTTGCTCGTCACTTGGAGGTGAAGACCTTTTTTTTTTGCTCATCACATCATTTAATTTTGAGAGGTAAGAACTTTGTTTTTATTAATCAAGGGCGCCAAAACACGGCTCTGCCCCTAGCGCAAGTTTTCCTTACTGCGGCTCTGTCTGCTAATACTGTATATAGCTCTTGTTTACAATTGTGTAAAAATAAGTTAAACTAAGAATATGTTAATTTATTTATATATTTAAATAATTCGAGGAAACACAATTTCACGATAAATTTATCCTTAATTACTTGAAAATAATCTTTTTCATACATTTTTTTGTCATACATTTTGCAACATCCATTGTAAATTATTGTGAATTTATGACACGTTTTTGTGTAAATATAAATACCTTTGTAAATATATTCTTTTAATTATGTCCAATAATGGACAATAGTTTTATTATAAAGATTTCTTTATAACACCTTAAAAGACGCAATACTTGCTCTTCTTGACATTATTTTTCATAACTGCAAAATCTGAATGTCATTTAGCTACAATATATATATATTTATAGCCAATTTTATGTGATAAAAGGTATTATTAAATATATAATATTACTAAATAAAAATTTTGCCTGTCCCAGTGGTACAAAGATAGTGTCCCTGTTTCTCACATGAAAAGTACTGATTTCAAATCCCGGCCAGTGCATGATTGTTATGTATTCATCATTATCATTTATATTTACCTATACACAGTGGCGCAGCCAGGATTTTGTCTTGGGGAGGACCGAATCAAATTTCGAGTGCACGCGGGCCACATACGGCCCTAAACCTCATTTTTTGTGTCTCCTGAAGCGGTAATAAAATTGAGCTTATTTAGGGGAAAAATATATTTAAAAATATAAAATATACTCTCTTCTCCTTTTCTGTTTATAAAAAAATGTCAAGAAACCCTTCGGGATATTTAAAGTTCCGTCACTGCTTATCATTTTGTATGTAAAATAGACTGCGACCCAAATCAATTCGACACCCCTGCTGTTGGATATTGATGTTTATATCAAACAATTATTCCATTATTTGTTGATAAAAAAATGTAATTGTTAATATTAAGTGGTAAAAGTGCAAGGTGTAAGTGATAAAAATGTGGCATAGTGTGGACTTGGATGTTTGGACTGCATGGAGATCAAAACTGGAATGATTGAAAAGGTATTTCTAGAAATTTTTGTTAATTTTGTAATGCAAGTCATTGTTAAGTACACGTGTACACGTGTACAAGTACAGTGAGTATCTCTTTATTCTAGCAGCACAGTAGAAATAACTTGGCCATATATTTTCTAACAGAGATATTATTATTATTATTATTATCCATGTATGAAAAACTTTCACTTGATTTTTTCTTCGATAAATACATATTTATTTATATTTTTCGCGGGATATATTTTTGAAGTCTCAATATTTCTCTTACTTATGTTCAGTTCTCTAAATCAGCCGCTTGGCCACAAATTGTACCGAACGATCAGACTCATGTGACGGAATAAGGATTTCTTGATTATACCTACGAAAACCTAAAAATAACATGTAGATATGGATTTTCTGTTAATTTCAACACTAATCATAATAAAATATAGCTTATTATTATTGTAAAATACATGTTATTTTGCTGTACGATCATGATAAATTTGTTAAATTTTCATATCATTGGACCTTCAAAGGGGGCTTGCCCCCCCCCTCTGAATACGCCACTATTGTTCAGTACAACTAATATCAGTCCTTTTTGTGTGTAAAACATCATAATTTCAAAAATACCTAAGAAGATATTGATATTCACATTTATCTACAAAATAAAACCAAATACCGATTTTAAGAGCGCGATTGTCCCCAAAACTACTCTCAGTTTTGGAGACAATAAAGACAATAAAAAATATTTCTACTATTTCTACTCTATTTCACGTGTGAGGTGTCATTTTAAAATTACATTCTGAAGGTTATACCGAAGTCAGATTTTCACTTTATCTTATCTGAATCGAGTAATTAGTTGTTTAAAACAGTTTTATTATTTGACTGGGCGAATATTTTAGTGATGTGTCAGGGGGAAAAAGGATCAACGCTCGCCTTCATATAATTAGTTAGAGCATATTTGGAAAGTGATGTATTTTCACTTGAACAATAATTATGTCACTTTATCAAGAGTAGGCAATCTAAAAAAAGTTTATTTATACGAAAAAAAAAAAAAATCCAATATTGTTTACAATGAAGTAATTGAAAAATTAACTACTGTTGTGGTTACAAATTTTACCTTCAACTCTCTGAGCAGCGCCGTGTAATCTGCTGGTCCTGGGAGGGGCCCAGACCCGTCGCCCCCCTCTTTTCTGCGCCACTGGTTGTGGTTAACAAATTTTATCTTCAACTCTCCGAGCAGTGCCATGTAATCTGCTTGTCCTGGGAGGGGCCCAAGCCTGTCGCCCCCCCCTTGGCTGCGCCACTGCCTATACATTATCAGTTAATAACGTTCTACATATTTTTTCTAATTCACTGTAGTCCATCCTGACATTGTTTTTTATATGTTTCGTTCATCTTATTTCAGATTTCTTTTCTATCCAGCTTTTTTTTAGATTTTCACTTTTATCTCCTCTTGAGATCCAACTAGTTTCGGTAATTTTTCATCTATTTTGTTGTCGGTATTTAAAAAGTCGAGCCGAATGAGTTGATATATTATGGTTAACAACTTATGTACTCGAAGCCAAGTATTATGCAAGAAATGAGAGGCAGATGCAGACAATAGATACGGAAATGTGATGAGGATAAAAAAGTACAGAACAGGACGAAATATCTGATTACTTTACTCGAAGCCGATTGTTATAGAAGAAATAAAAGATAGAAGGTTACATTGGATAGAACACGTGATGTGGATGAAAGGGAAAAGGATCTTAAGAGAGCTCAGATAACAACAGGTTTAGTGAAAGTTGATATATAAGATACTTGGTAAGACTTGGATGTAGCAGAGCAAGTTGTAAGGTTTATGTGAGTAGGGCTAAAATAAAAACAAAAATTAAACAACCACACACGGGCGAAAATTTCAGAGGTCCGATAGGCCGGATCCCTTGGTCAACTGATTCATTGGGCCTGGACCTTCGTTTCCTATAACGGAAAAATAAACATAACTCGATCAAGTCTATGGCTTTTCAGTGCTTGAAAGGCCTCCGTTGGGCTTTTCGGTCTGAGGACTTTCGACATTTTGGGCAATATTGATTTTAATATGCCCGAAATGGCAAGTTTCGTTTTGTGTGCTGTTCCACCATGAACGCTGCCGCGTCCGCTTGTGAATCTCACATTAACTAGGTTTGATAAAGATACTACGTTGCCTATCGAATACCAACATGAGTTACAAAGAACACTGGTCCTTAGGTTTGAGGATACTGTCATTTTTACTGACGGATCAAAATCCGAAACCAGGGTTGGGTGTGCGTTCGTTGTCCTGAACCCACGTCAACAGTTTCAGTACCGTCTGCACTCCATAACGAGTGTGTACACTGCTGAGCTGTACGCTATTTTCAAGGCCCTGTGTTTTGTTTCGTTAGAGCAAAGTCAGTCAAGTGTTATTTTGACGGACTCGCTGAGCGTTCTGAACAGTATCCAAGATCCAGATCCAGTGCATTCTCTTGTACTAAAGATCCGGTTGCTACTCCACAATCTGAATGCTCAGAATGTGAGGGTAGAGCTGTTTTGGATATCGGGACATGTTGATATTAAAGGCAATGAAGCTGCAGATGCAGCTGCAAAAGCCGCCTCCTTATGATTGATGTGAGTTTCATTTTTCCAGATGATGCTAAGAGTCATCTGAAACATCTGGATTTAGACATGTGACAACATGAGTGGAGCCGCACACAGAACGCAAGGTTGCGACAGATTAAGGGAGACGTTAAACCATGGGGCTCTTCCTACAGGATTAACCGCAGGGAGAAAACTGCCATCACACGCCTCCGTATAGGCCACTGTTGGTGGACCCATGGACACCTCCTTCGAGGTGAAGAGTCCCCTATTTGTGAGACGTGTAACACAGATTTGTCTGTGTTACACTTTTTAACTGAATGTGTACAGTTCGAGGATGTCAGGGAGAGCTTAGGCCTGTGCTATGACCTGTCAGTTGCTTTAGGTGACGACTCATGGACAGGCTGATACTCTTCCTGAGAGATCGAACTTACTGTTTTATGTATGAAGTCTTGCACCTCATTTTAATGTGTTCTATTTCTAAACTGTGATATTCGATGGTAATTGGCCCCTTTACAGCCTCTTACCATCACCCTGAGTCTGTTCAATTTTTTGAACAGACTTTTTATCTTATTTATTTGTGTTTGTCTGTGCAAGATTTCTTTTATTGATTATGCGTAATTTTATTGATTTTATCTATTTATTGATTGTTTAATTTATTGTTTTTAATATGTAGTGTAGTCATTTAAATGGGCTGCGATAGGCGCAAATAGCCTTTGTTGCTGTGCGCCAAAATTTTTAACTAACTAACTAAAGGCCTCCGTTGGGCCAGATTCCTGATCTTTTTTACGCTCTATAAATGAAGAGATCTGGTCCGCCGGCGACCGCTGTAAACAAGAAATTATTATTTTGGCGTTAGTGGCCAACGAAGGACCGGATCAGACGGATCAGTCTGACGGATTAGACCCTGCGGACCAGATCCGCTAAAAAGTCTGCCCGTGTATGACAGGCTAATGGTGAAAAGGGAAAATCTGAAGTATGTATCAAAACGGATAACACATTGCTTTATCAAATAATATTACAGTACAATAGTATTTTAACTGAACTTTAATTGGAACAAAGAAAAATCGTTATCTTATCTTTCATTTATACATATTTTTTACATAAACAATTTTTTTAGAAATAATTTAATATCATTTTTATCCGGTAAGATCAACAAATTTTTATTGAGTGATTGGAATATATTCATAGACAGAGCCGTAGTAACGGCAGTAATATTACTCCTGAATGCACACAGATTGAAAACATGGTAATGAAACCTGGAAATAGGAGGCCTAGGCTCAACTCGGGCTGTCGCGCCAATGATAATGACTATGAAGTTCTTGTTTACGTCGTTTTTCACGTATTTACGGCGGCTTAAATAAGTCTATTGTGTAAAAAGCCTGAATCAGAGCGGCAGTAATGTGTTGGCTACGCGGGATAAGAAAAGTTAACATTATATTTTCTTATTGATATGCCGCATAAAGTCGTTCGGCGAGCCGCATCGTACCATGGGCCGCTGGTTGCAGACTCCTGCTTTAGCAGACGCTCACTTGTGTTCGAGCATTCATGAACGAAGATAGTAGTCTGAAGTTACAAAATATTAATTTCATCGTTCAAGTATACATTTCATTCCACATATTTAGCAAGAGAGTTAAGTGAATGTTGTAGTTTTAAACTCCAGGTTGGGTCATTAAAATCGTAATAAAGATTATACCATTTTTGGAGCAGAGAATCTGTTAGCACGTGAATGAGTGTCATCCCGCACAACCTTGCAATGTCGCCTTCATAGTAATTTTAGCGTGACATACTCGCTCGATAATATGCATTCTGATGATGTAAATAACATCTTATAATTTTAAGGTTATGAAAGCATACCTTATTTAACCTTTTAACAAGCCTTTATTAATAAATAAATTATAGAAAAATTATTAAAGAAATTAGATTTTTTACATTTTATATGCCAGAGTTCAGCAATTATTTTCTATAGATTTATTAGGTTAGACAGCCTTCGATAATAATTATGTTGGTACATAGTTGTAGTTACAATATTATAGCAATTTTAGTTGCATTCAAATTGGTTGTATAACAGTGCCACAGAAATTTTCAGATGTAGGGAAAGAATAAAAAAAATGATTTAATTATTAATTATTAATTAAAATTTAAGGAGTTAAATGTTAAAAGAAAATTTCTGCTCGAATTGGATGTCGGCATGTCTCGATATTACTACTTGTTCGATTCTGTAGACCAGTGTTCTTCAATCTTTTTGCCCCCGCGGACCCGTGAAAATAGCATAAATATTTCGCGGACCGGCTGAAAGCGAAGATACAAATAAAAACCAATATATTTAGTATTTTATTATTATACTAGCTGAGTACCCGTGCTTCGCTGCGGTATATTGACGGTCTGCCATCATCGTTATTACTCCCTCCTCAAGTGTAGATTCACCCCGCTAGAGGCTCATTAGTGTAAAATTTTCAGTTTTTTTATAAACATGTGCACGGGTAACTTTTATAAGCAAAAACCTAGTCGATATCTCATCTGTCCTAAGAGATATTGAGGAATCCGTGAATAACCATTTTCATCCTTTTCACCCACAGGGGTCGAAAAATCGTTTCTTAGGGGGTTCTTACGTCATATCGAGAAATGCACTCTTGGAATTCCTTATTTCTAATAAAAATACTAATTTACCCTTTAGGAATGAAATTTAAAAAACTGTCAGAACACTATCGAAAGATTTAAAAAAATCACCTATATGCCAGAAAGGAATGTTATAACTCAAGAAGCACAGGAGATATAAAGGGTTCGATGCTTACGTTATGGAAGGAATATGTTCCCGAAATTCCATGTATCCAATCAAAAATATACCAATTTACCCCTTTCTAGGTAAAAAAAAAGACGTTTAAAAGACTTGATAAAAAAAGATGATATGCCAAAAAGAAATGTTGTAACTCAACAAACAAAGAAGTTACGAAAGATTATATAACTCGCCCTGATTTAATGTAGATTCGCCCCGTTGTGTTGATTGCAGCAAAATCCTAAATTACATTTTTATACATGCGTACGGGTAAGCATAGTAAGTAAAGAGTAAGTCGTTATTTCATCAAGAGATATTGAGAAATCCGTTTTCACCCCCTAGGGGTTGAATTTCGAGAAATCTCTTCTTAGTGTAATGTAAGAATAGCAATTTATGGGTTAAATATAAAAAGACGGTCAAAATGAAAAGATCTTGAAACTAATGATATTAAAAAGACACCTAAATGCGAAAAAGTACAACATAGTTATAGTACAACAAAGACAGAAGATACAAAGGGTTCTATAATTCACCCCGAATTTAGAATCGCCCGTTTAGGTTGACGATTAGAACATTGTAAGCAAAAATCAAATCAATATATCATTGGACTTAGATAATGAAGAATCCGAGGAAAAACATTTTATGACTTTTCATCCCATAAGTTTCAAATTTCGAAAAATTCCATAAAAGAGGGTGCTTGCGACATGGAGGGAATATATTTCCTGAATTTCATATCTCTATGTCAAAGGACGTTCTTTCGAATAAAAAATGCCAATTCACCCCAAATGTAGATTCACCGATTTAGGGGCTGATTAGGGCAAAATCCTGAATTACTGTTTCAAAAAATTGTATGGGTAACCTTTGTAATTAAAAACCAAATCAATATCTCATTGGTCCTAAGGTATATTGAGGAATCCTTCAAATCACATTTCACCCCTTAGGGCTCGAATTTCGAAAAATCTCTTCTTAGTGAGTGCTTACATCACGGAAGGAATATACTTTCCGAATTTCATGTCTCTATATCCAAGCGAAGTTTTATCGAATAAAAATACCCATTTACCCCTTTAGAGGTGAAATTTAAAAAAAAACTGTCAAAACTATTTCGTGATATTTGAAAAAGACACCGATGTACCAAAAAGGAATGTTATAACTCAATAAACAAAGGAAATACGACTGGTTGTATAATTCACCCCGATTATAAATTTACCCCTTTAGGGGTTGATTAGAAAAGAATCCTGAAATACATTTTTCGGCATTTGTATAGGGAATCATTATAAGCAAAAGCCAAGTCGATATCTTATTGGTCCTAAGAAATATTAAGGAATACTTGACATCACATTTCACCCCTTAGGGGTTGAATTTCGAAAAATCCCGTCTTAGTCGATGCTTACGTCATAGAGGGAATATATTTTACGGATTTTATGCATCTTGTCTAGAGGACGTTCTATCGAGTAAAAAAATACCCATTTACCCCTTTAGGGGTGAAATTTTGAAAACTATCAAAAAAATTTCGAGATATTTTAAAAAGACACCGATGTGCCAAAAAGGAGTGTTATAACTCAATAAACACAGGAAATATGAAGGGTTGTATAATTCACCCTGATTGTAGAATCACCCCTATAGGGGTTGATTTGGACAAAATCCTGAAATAAGTTTTCGGCATTTGTATGGCTAATATTTTTAAGCAAAATCCAAGGCGATATCTTATTAGTCTTAAGAGTTATTGAGCTATCCTTGAAATCAAATTTCACCCCTATTCCCTCCTTAGGGGTTGAATTTCGAAAAATCCCGTCTTAATGCGTACTTACATCATGGAGGGAATATACTTTGCGAATATCATGTATCTATGTCCAAGCGATGTTCTATCAAATAAAAAAATAACTATTTTCCCCTTTAGGGGTAAAATTTTGAAAAACTGTCAAAACCATTTCGGAATATTTTAAAAAGACATCTATATGCCAAACAGGAATTTTATAACACAACACACACAGGAAATACGATGGGTTCTATAATTTAGCCCGATTGCAGTTTCACCGTTTTAGGGGTTGATTAGTACAAAATTCTGAAAAATAAGTTTTTCAAGAATTATATGGGTAGTCTTTGTAAACAAAAGCAAGGCGATATATTATTGACCTAAAAGATATTGAGGAATTCGTGAAAACACATTTCACCCCCTTTCACCCCTGAGAGGTGTTATTTCCAAAAATAATTTCTTAGGGGGTTCTTAAGTCATAAAAGGGATATACTCCCCGAATTTTATGTTTTATTGTCTAGACAACATTCTATCGAATTAAAAATACCAATTTACCCCTTTAGGGGTGAAATTTTAAAAAACGGTCAAAACACTTTCTAAATATTCTAAAAAGACACCTATATGCCAAAAAGGAATGTTATAACACAATAAACACAGAAGATGCGAAGTGTTCTATAATTCACCCTGATTGTAGATTCACCCCATTAGGGGTCGATTAGGACAAAATCCTGAAATAAGTTTTTTAATATTTACATGAGTAATCATTGTGAGCAAAAACCAAGTCGATATCTTACTGGACCTGAGAGATATTAAGGAAACCGTGAAGCCACATTTTACCCATTTTAACCCCCTTTTCACCCACTTAGAGGATGAGTTTCGAAAAATCCGTTCTTAGTGGGTGCTTACGTCATGGAGGGAATATACTCGCCGAATTTCATGCTTATAGGTCCAGTGGTCTGGGCTGGGCGTTGATTATGAGTAGGTAGCTTAGTTACGATTTTATATATATAGATAGGTATATGTTATACAATTATATAATTACAATTTTTAGTGCGATATCTACTACTGCTTCTTTGTTAGAAAATTTGTTACGTGGTGCTGCAGAGTTGTTTCTGAGAGACGAAGCGCTGCGTTAACATCCATTCGATTTCTCTGTTTGGTTTTTATTATTGACATGGCTGAAAAAATCTTTTCGCACAAATAGGAAGTCGAAAAAATTACTAATAACTTGATAGCTTTATAACTTAAAGATGGATATTCTTTTTCTAGCGATTGCAAAATTGAGACAATGATTGCATTTTATGTCTGGACACCAAAGTGACATCACAAGATAACTCGATCAGCTTATCTTTTTCACGAGGATCAAGTACACATGACTTTATATCTTTCAAGAATGGATTATTAATCCAGAGGTTACCTTTACGAGGATCCTCATTTTCAGGGAACAAATTATTAAAATTTTCAGCTAATGCTCTTAAATGTTGACTTATTATGTTGAATATGACTTTCTGATTGACATCAGCAGCAATAAAAAATTCTTCCAAAAGTGGAAAAATTTCTATATCTTCCTCTTATAAAGGACTATTCCAAAGAGCTAGCTTCCTCAGAAGTATGAAAAATAGCCGCGAGAGGCGTTGTATTAGGACTAGTAAATATTAAATAAATCATGGTTTGGACAAAAGTTCGCTTCTGCGTCGACTAAAAAAATATGCTATATACTCGTGAATAAAAGTGTGCATCTACATGATTCGGTCGAAATATTTCGCGAACCGGCAGGAATTTTCTGCGGACCGACAGCGTAAAGCAAATCTTTGCTTTTTTAAGGTTTCGTAAGTATAATTAAATAAAAAAAATAAAATAATAATAGGTTTCCAAGGCCTAGATAGGCGTATACGGGCAGAGATGGTAAATTATTCGTCTCTAGACCGCCAGTCATAGATATTGTCACATAGGTAATCCTAGGTTAGGATTACGACATCTAGCCATTGTGACGATCAGCTGTCTGATTAAAAACTATTCGTCAGCCTCTGACGTATGTGCCCGGATTACGATATGCAGACACTGCATTTTCGTAATGAGGAAATATTTGTCATGACGAATGAATATTGGAACTGGGTTAAACTTTCGTTACAAAAAGGCTGGATGAAACAGAATAAGGAAGCAGTGGAACATAGCTAACTCCGCTGCACGTATTAGTTCACAAGATGACGACCAAGACACTGACACCAGATTCTTGTAACGAGGGTGAAGCCAAGCAAGCAGTCACCATGTGAGTGGAAGAAGACTTCTCCAGGCTCCTCGACTCCCGGATGGGTAGCCCCCGCCTCGGAGATAGGTCCAAGCCGATCCTGGCCAACACGGGGTGGACTGAAGACTTCCTCAACTCCATGGACCAATTCAAACATTATATTGTAAATTTGATAAATGATTAATAAATTTGTTATGTTGAAACCAGGAGTTGTATCTCAATCAAACCACCCACGTGACAATATGAAAGCCGCGTGGTCATTGTGAGTTTCGACCGGTCCTAGTATCCCTGTATAAAAAGGTACTGATTTCAAGTATTAAATAGTTGAGGCTGAGTCGACCCCAGAGCTGACTGCATAATATCGGAATATAAAATCCCAAGGAGGTGAGATGATTTCGAATCCAGGTCCCTGGCTTCCTAGGCAACCGTTTTACTACAGAGCAATGACAACTCTATAATTAAGAGACCCTTATACATTCACTCATGTGTCCGTCCACGGTCGGATCTAGGGTGTGGCGAGCGAGGCATTCGCCTCGGGTGCAATATTAGTATGGGTGCTAGGCAGATTTGAAAGGGGGTACATAAATCATTTCGATCCGTCTTTCTTTTTTTTATCATCATATCCAGTACCATTGTCTGTCTCTGGTTCATCTGTCTGTTTGTTGCCAGTCTGTTTGAGGGCAATTTTGAGTAAGGTTTTAAATATAAGTGCTAAAATTAACAGAGAAAAAGATATAAAATTAATAAATAAACAAAGACTCTGTTAGTTTCATAAATATAAGTTTAATGTTACTCTATACGTATTTCGGCAGTGACGCCATCGACAGGAGTTAAAATTACAAACTGAGTTACAAAGTTTGTAATTTGACTTTAGTGTTAGGAGTCACTCTGTTTAACTCCAGACCGCTCGAATAAACGCGTTTAGACCTTTTCTCGAACGCTCCGAGCTTGCTTCCCGAACTCACCTAAAGATATCGGAAGAGTCAAATTTTTACTTGCCCGACCTTAATATATAAGGGGCAAGTATTGTAATCGCGAAAATTACCAACGTGGTGGCCGAGCGCATTTAGTCGTGCGGTTTGTACTGGTGGAAACCCAGTACGACTGGCCGGTCTGTGGTTCGAGCCTGCTTCGTTGGTGATATTATTCGGGCGAGAATAATATGTTTACATTACTCTCATTTTCACAATCATTCACCCTTCACCCAGGTGTAGGAGCTCGCACCCTGGCATCGGCGATTAGCCTCGTTGCAGAAATAAAGGCCGATGTAAAATAAATAATATAATAATAATAATAATAATCGCGAAAATTTTCGAGATTTTGACTGATGACCACGTTCCATGGTTCAGGGAATCCAAAAAACCTATTTTCGAAGTGTGTGTCTGTGTGTCTGTGTGTATACACGATAACTCAAAAACGGTTTAACTTAAAGAGTACGTTCTGGTACTAAAAAATTCTCCTAATAATTGGGAAAATATCCTATTGTTTTTATTAAAATCCGAAACCGGAAACGGAAATTATTAAACTTTAAAATTTTAAAAAATTCGTAACTAGTAAACCAAACCTTGGACAAAAATTTGTATAGGACATAATTTGATGTATTTTTGAAGATTTACCTAAATCTTCTTTTAAATTTAATTTTTATTATTATTATTTTTTTTATGGGAGGGCAAGTCTAGCGGAGGTGTCCCTTCGCCACTGGTTTATTATTCGAATAGAAATTTTTGAATATTTGAATTTCAGATGTTTTATACAATTTTACTTCGAATAATGAATATTCAAATATTATTGTCAGTCGAACAGTTTATTACCGCAAGCTGCAAGTGTAAATTTCAGGAGTACGCTAAAATTACTTTTCGCTTGCATCTGATGATAATAAACCGTTATGACTGTACGTAACAGACCTGTAGGTTAAAATTAGAAAAAAGAATGAACGTAACAAATGTAAATAGAACATATTTTATTAATATGATATAATATTATATTATTTATTTTACATCGGCCTTTATTTCTGCAACGAGGCTAATCGCCGATGCCAGGGGGCGAGCTCCTACACCTGGATGAGGGGTGAATGATTGTGAAAATGGAAGTAATATAAACGTATTATTCTCGCCCGAATAATATCACCAACGAAGGAGGCTCGAACCATCGACCGGACAGTCGTACTGGGTTTCCGCCAGTACAAACCGCACGAATTAGTGCGCTCGGCCACTCCGTTGGCAATATGATATAATACTTATTTATCGACCAAGATACAAAATGAAATATTGTTTTTGGTCAGACCTGTGCTATGACCTGTCAGTTGTTTTACGTGACGACAGAGTACTCATGGACAGGCTGATACTCTTCCTGAGAGAATCGAACTAACTGTTTTATTTGTGAAGTCTTGCACCTTATTTTAATGTGTTTTATTATTAACCTGTGATATTCGATGGTAATTGACCCCTTTACAGCCTCTTACCATCACCCTGCGTCTGTTCATTTTTTTGAACAGAATTTTTATATTATTTATTTGTATTTGTCCGTGCAAGATTTCTTTTATTGAGTATGCGTATTTTTAATGATTCTATTTATTTATTTATTGTCTAATTTTTATATATATTGTTTTTAATATGTATTGTAGTTATTTAGATGGGCTGCGTTAGGCGCAAATAGCCTTTGTTGCTGTGCGCCAAAAATTTTCCAACTAACTAACTAACTGTTTTTGGTCAGTCACATTACAAATTACAAAACTTTTTAAAATATACAAACGCCTCTTACACATTTCAAATCCATTAAAGGTCCACCATTATCTCGATCTCTTTCAAAATAATTAAAAACCTTACCAACATTAAATAAATAAATGTACTTATGTCGGGTTGCTAACGTAAGAGTTTTCTCTAACTCGAGTTAAAATCATTTGTTTTTGTATGTTGTAGCATACAAAAACAAATGATTTTAACTCGAGTTAGGGATAACTCTTACTTTAGCAACTGGCCATAACTGAGTTATGGATTGATGGATCATGACATCGTTACTTATATTAACCAAGTGTGACGTTATCTCATATTAATTGTTAATGGAGTTTATTTGACCAAGCACTTATTTCCGAGAAATTTCCCAATTTTTACCCATTAAGATAATTTCGTCTGCTTAGCCTTCCCCCCTCAAGAAAAAATCTTGGGTCCGTGCCTGATGCACATTGATCTGAATCAGAATAATACGCCCGGAATTCTAGACCAGATTTTTTTCGGAAAAAAAAAATAAAATAAAATAAATAAATAAAAAAAAAAATACTATTTTCAATTAATTTAATCAACTTAAAGTTTTTGAAGCGTAAGTACCCAGCAAACATTCAACTAACGGCCGAATGCCGGCAAACTGCTTTTACTGCTGGTAAATTACTGGCACCAAAAGTAAGTGCAACGCCAGTATTAATAATGTACTTCACATTTGTATTTCGCACTCCGTCTATACGAAGTACCTTACCAGCATTTTATAAGCACTCCTTATTTGTATTAATCCAAACAAACATTTTTATACGGGCCAACTTTTTTTGAATGCAATAATTTGAAAAGTCTGATTGTTCTTAGTCATAAAACGCCCTAACGGCGTGGCCTTGGAGGGTTAGCCATTACATGTTGGGACGTGTTGGTGGACAGTTTGTCAAGATGTGTATTTGAAAAGTTATTATTTTGTGAGGGCATTATACAGTTTTTTATTGTGATTTGTGTGTGTTTTGTTAGATTTAAGAACGTAGTTTACACAAACTATTTCATGTTAAATTGTTTAATTTTTAGTTTAGTTCAATCATAGTTTTTTTCATGTAATAAAATTTTCAATTATTAATAAATCTGTTACAAGATTATAAATATGTCATTTAAAAAATATAATTTGTCATATTTCATTTTGAATAGTGACATCTTAAATATTTTGTAAATATAATACTAACCTAAAATAATACAAACTTAATCCAAAACTGTAAAGTTTTTTTTACAATATAACCAAGTTTCTAAAAGTCAGTAATACACTATAAAAATCACCAAAATAATCAGATCTAGTTTGTTCTTACAAAAGTGAACAGCTTATAGCATTAATGCTTATAAAATTTGATTATTGAATTTATTTTAACAAGTATGATTTCTTTAGGTTGGCACTCTTCAAGTCAGGAGGAAAAGATGTGGTAGATAATACAAGACGAATATTGGCGAAAATTATTAGTCACCCCTTATCTTTCGGATGCAATTGGTTTGGCCGAAATGGCAGAAAACCATTTTCTTAAAATTCTTCATTAAATTAATAAATTAAATAAACTAATTCCTGTTATTCCTGAAATTATATTTATTTAATATTTATAAATAAATCAATAAATTATAACTGTTAATACAATTTACAATCGGCCAGTTTTACCATCGTTGAATAAATTTATTTAACAACTTAAGTTAACAATATCGCATCATTCTGTTGACAGCAATGTTAATTTCTTCATTAATAGTTTAAAACTGATGCGATATTGTCAACTTTATTTGTTAAATAAATATATTCAACGATGGTGAAAATGGCCAAATGAGTATTTATTTTGCATCTAACCATTAATTTATTTTAATACTGGGTAAGTACACATATGTTACATTTGAAACACTAGAGAGTGGGTATAATATAAGCACTGGTTCGTCAGAAATAAATCTTGCAACTAATGCGATTATTTTGCACTTTACCGTTGCTGGGCCAGCAACTGATACATCAATGGGCCAGCTAACGGCCACGGGGACACCGGGGTACTGGCCCAGTGCAAAATGCCAGCACTGGCCCAGTGCGTAATGCCAGCACTGGTCCAGTGCGAAATGCCAGCACTGGCCCATTATTTTCAATGCACTTTTCCGTTGCTGGGCCGGCAACTGATACATCAATGGGCCAGCAACGGCCACGGGGACACCGGGGTACTGGCCCAGTACGAAATGCCAGCACTGGCCCATTACTTTCAATGCATTTTTCCGTTGCTGGGCCGGCAACTGATACATCAATGGGCCAGCAAACGGCCACGGGGACACCGGGGTACTGGCCCAGTGCGAAATGCCAGCACTGGCCCAGTGCGAAATGCCAGCACTGGCCCATTACTTTCAATGCACTTTTCCGTTGCTGGGCCGGCAACTGATACATCAATGGGCCAGCAACGGCCACGGGGACACCGGGGTACTGGCCCAGTACGAAATGCCAGCACTGGCCCATTACTTTCAATGCCGGGGAGTATGTGCTTTACCAGTACTGGCCCATATAAAAATGTTTGCTGGGTAGTATTTATACAATTGATGTAAATATTTTGTCAAAAATGTTTTTAAAATTTTTGTCTCACATTCTGTTGCCTTAAGAGGTTACTCTAAAGCTCTGGGGAAAATATGGAGTAATGCACATTGATGTAAACCGGGGCATCATGTGAGCCCTTTGTGGCCCTTCACATATTTGATACTAGATACCTACGAAACTGTGTGAGAATTGCAAACTTTTCATAAAATTGCATACATTAGCTTTACAATTTAGTTGTAAATTCTCGTTTCCTCTTTCCAATTTATGAATTTTAATTTCTAATAATAGCAAGGAAAGTTGATAGAATTTCTCCTAAGTACTCAATATTACAATTGCCTACAAATATCTTTAATTCCACTGAATGACAATTTATACCTTCAGAAAATATTCATACATAATTAACGACAATGCATAACTTTGTTACTTTCGTTATTCAAATTTAAACACCAAATACTTTCCTTATTAAATACATGTATCATCAAGATATACAAGCTCACGAAAAAATAATTATATATTTAAATATTATAATTTAAAAATCGAAATTGTATAACGTTTTAATCAATCATATTTTTAATTGTTATATGGTTGAGAAAAAAATTCAGGGTATAGTTGGTTGTGAAAATAGAAACTCAGGTATATTGCTGGCTATAAAATATGATAAGATAGTACGGCATTGACTTGTGTACTTGCGTAGGATGTAGTTTTCATTTTCAACCCATTTAGAAAAAAACTTTTACTCATGTATGTAATTAATAAATACCAATGTTTAATAACTCTTTAGATGTCGGCTTCTTTTAAATTTGTATTAATAATGTTTCTTTGTCTTAATACGGCAGGTGGAATATTTGACAAGCGCAAGCATAAAAATCTGAAATATTAAAAGTATTTGGAGAGTTGTATTATGGAAAATTTTGTTCTTTTGTCGTTTGGTGAGTTTTGTTTGAGGATTCGCCGGAAACGTGTTATTGTCAACACATAAGCTTTTAACCAGTCGCTGTCATGATGTCAAACACTTATGGCCGGTTTCTGAAAGCTTAGTTAACTATAACCAGTGATGGCATCCTACCAGTTAGGAACGGTTCGCTCGAGCCGTTTCTTAAAATTATTGAAACCTTAGAGAACCGGTGGTTAGAATTATTAAAAATAAATGAAATAGTCTGATTTCAGTTTTGAATCGTGCGCCGTGCCCTGCAGTGTTGCAAATGTAATATTTATTTTATAGGTTATTAATAATACGCTCTTAAAATGTTTTCCTTATATTTAATAAATGGAAGTAAGTGATTTGTTTTCACTCTTAAAAATACAGAATAGGTTCCTAGATATCACATGACTTTATAGAACCGCTTCCTGAAAATTTAGGATGCAATCACTGACTATAACCAAATGGTCCGAATATGGTTGCTATGGTTACGTATGGGATTGTTATACTGTAATCGAGTTTAACCAAATGGTCAGAACATTGTTGCTATGATTACGTATGTGATTGCTATACTATAATCGAATTTAACCCAATGGTTAAACTCGGCTAAGCTTTTGGTTAAACTCGGTTACAATATAACAATCCTATAAGTAACCATAGCAACAATTTTATAACTTTTTGGTTATAGTTAACTAAGCTTTCAGAAACAGGCTCTTAATTAACTCGGCTGATAAATTAATTCAAACGAAAAACGAATTGTACCTGATTATTCGCAATATATGTACATGCATATGTACATATGTGCTTCTATATCGTACTCAGAAGTATATTCTATATAACAATGGCTTGCATTATTAAAATATCAAAAAGTTCTACAAATACCTTTCCAGTCGCTCCAGCTTTGGTCTCCATGGATTCCCAACATCAAAGTCCACATTATAACACACTTTTTAAAGTACTTTCTGAACTTTTATCACTTAAAAATTACTAAAAACACGAGAAAAAATACAATCGCCACTTGTATGGAAATTTACGCGTCACTACATAACAAGATGGCTAACCCTGATAAAGCTCATTAAGGAATATAGTCATTAAAGATTAATAAATAAGGAACAGAATTGTTTAATATAATTACTAATGAGACTAAACACATACATTAATATATTATCAACAGTAAGTATACAGATGGTTGAAGTTACATTACCCAATGAACAACTTTTTTATTATTGAAGACAGGGTACAAGTATAATTACGTTACGTTAAATTTGAAAGTTTTTTGATACTTCACGATACATACTAGTATATATTTAGAACTAGCAAAATACCCGTTCTTCACACGGGACAATTTCAATTAAGTAGATTATAAAACAAATATAATTATTTAAATTTCAGTTCGTCTTCATAGATGGCTTCATCTCGGATGTTATCGAGGTTACCTCTGGAGTTCCGCAAGGATCGCTTATCGGACCAAAATTATTCTTGTTGTTCGTGAATGACATCGGAAGAAACCTTAAGTTTTGTGTTAATCTTCTCTTTGCAGAAATTATAGCTAAACGGCTTAACGTAGAAAGTTAAAATTTGGCATGCTTATACAACTTTCAAACATATTTCGAAATAAATTAAACAAATATGTATTTAATGAAAAAATTAGTATCTTTTTAAAATTTTGAGTTGCATACCAAATGAAACTTTTTAATGAGTGGATCAACAAAAAAAAAAATATTTTTGAAAAACTATTTTTTTTTATTGGATTTTTGCCAAAAATGTGTCAAAAAACTTTTGTCCCCCACCCTATCTCCCAAAGGGGTTGATATAAAAATCTGAAAAAAATCTCCGTAATGAACATTTATGGGAACCAGAACAGTTCAACAGGAATTTTTGATCAGATAAGTTTTTCGAAGTGTAGATTAAGGAACGATAGAGAGTTTTTTAAATTCATTTCTTTTAGCACGAATTTTTCCAAATATGTGCAAAAGTTCTTGTGTCGCACCCTTTTACCCAAAGGGGTTAAACTAAAAATCTTAAAAAAATGTAGGTAATGTATATTGATCTGAGCCGGAAACGTACGGGAGGAATTCTTGATCAGATTGTGTTTTTCAAAAATATGGCAGTTTTTGTGTTTTTAACAAAATTAATTATTTTTTAAATTCATGGTTAAATTATGGCTAATAATGTTATGGATTTTTTGTATTTATAGCTAAGATAGTGCGTTATTTTTTTGTAATTAAAAATATTTAAGAAAATATATATTTATTAAATAGTTCCGAACTAAGTTACTCACACCACACCACGCTACACTCTACACTGTAAAATATTTCTTATTTTAATGAAAACTTGAATACGAAGCAAATGTAAAAAAAAGCTGGGATATTTGGCAAATCATTTAAATATTGTATAAAACAATTAAATTGAAGCTCTTGATTCTCAAATAACGAATAAAAGTGATTATCAAAAAAGCTGTTAATTTTGATGTGATAAATATTTCTAGAGATCTAATATTATGTTGGCTTCTTACACTTATTAAATACCGACAAAACTCTGAAATGTGAGAAATTTCACACTTCATTTTTTTTTTTTATTGTTATCACTTTTTTAGTTTAGAAATGAGGCTCTTTAAATCATCACTCATAGTTTCATATCTTCAACTGTCTAATAAAATAAAATGAAAAATTGAATGTATTGACTTGGGGCGCCGCGGGATAATTTTAATACATTAAGGGCGCCCAGAACCGAAAAAGTTTGGGAACCACTGGACTACAACATTCTCACTTATCATGAAAAATGCTGTGTGCTGAGCATAGCCTCACTTACGTCTCGACGGTCTTTAGCCGACATGTGTGTTCTATACAAAGTTATGAACAGTGTCATATTTGTATACTAGCGTCGGCGAATCAATGCAATTACGTCGTGTGACGTAACTGCGTTGATTCGCCGACGCTAGTATACTAGATGTTTTATATCAATTTAATATCCATGTATCTGCGAGTGAGACTCGTTCCCAGTTATTATTTTATTGTCGAAGTCATGTGACTTATGATGGGTTTAATACTTGCGTTGATAGACTGCCAAGAACATATAATTCATTAAATAACAGCAATACCCTAAATCTGTTCAACAGGTCTTTCAACGCATTTATTAACCAAATAAAATCCCTTATTTTTGCCTAAATTATTATGTATTTTTTTTACTATATGTTATGTTTATGTTATATTTTTTATTTGCTATTTGGATTTTTACCTGTAAGCAAATTTCGTAAATAAATAAATAAATAAATAAATAAATAAATATTATATATGGTATTTTTAAAACAAAGTAATTGAATATATAGGTACCTATATATAAGAATAATCCTGAAACAAATCAGGACTTGGTAACATTAAATAAATATTCGAGTAGTTAGTACCTAAATGATATCGAGGAATCCGTGAAGAAATATGTTATCTCTCTTCACTCGTTAGAGCAGTGGTTCTTAACATTTTTGAAGTTACGGAGCACTTTTGACCATAAGGTAAATTCGCGGAGCACCAAAATCAAAAAAGCAAAAAAACAAACAAATACATTAAACAAACATATTATTTTTATTGAAAATTCAACATAATTATTACATAACATAATTTTTTTTTTCTAATTTGTACAACCTTTCGGTGTTTGATTGTGAATTTTTCGGCAACCAATAGGAGTAAAACATAGGGAAAAATTGCTAAGTATTATGACATCTGGCGAGATTTTAAGCAACCACAGAAATAGACATTCTATCGCTTTTTACATTGAGTTATATCGGATCAAAATATATTTTTGCATCTTACTAGTGTTGTTATTATATTGTTACGTTTTGTTAAGTTGTATGTTATTTTAAATTATTTTAAAATCAGTTTTAAATTGTTTTTACAGGTATCAAGTGATAATAAATGAAAATAACCTTAAATTAAAGTGGATGATAAGACAAAAATCATGTCGAAGTCGAAATATTATTGCTGTGTATCTGAGTGTAATTCGTGGATTAAAACAAATCCATTTCAACCTAAAAAATAACCTAACCTAAATAATTTGTCAATTTCAACCTAAAAAATTAATAAAAACATGCTTAAAATTATTCTTATTTATTAATATTTGATGTTATAATATTTCACTGATTACCTTGCATAAAAACACGTATTAATATTGTAGCAAAATTACAAAAACCACCAGTAAACACTAAAATTCACGTTTTGGAAGTTCCAAGTATGCCGCAACAGCGCTGCGATCTTAAAATATTTTCCCTATTGTACAATCCATGTGTTGTCCGTTATTTCATATCTGTAAAACGGCTACAGCTACAGCAGGATTCCCCACACTTTAGAGCTGATCGAAAGAGAGAATGAGCTAAAGGAGTAGATTTGCCTGTATCATAAAAAAATAATTCACTAATAAAAAATGCCTTACCGGATAGTTATCTAAGACCTGAATTACAGATGTTATAACTTATGAACAGAACTCACATAACATAATCCAAATAAAAACATATAAAATGTGACCATATCAGAGGATCTGACGGAGACACTGAAATATTGAAATGAGAAATGCGACGCAACAAATTTCAATAATTTTTACTTCAGACAGCGAATGCTGACGAGCAAATAATTGTTTTCATTGTCACAAAACAAAAACAGAGTTATGTCTGGCGCAGTGAATAATATAGGCCGGTAGAGTCAATGCTCTATCTGGGTAATAAGATATGATTGGAGTCAACATTATAATTCGGATTTAAAAATTTCGCGGAGCACTTGCAACAAGCTCGAGGAGCACCAGTGCTCCGCGGAGCACCGGTTCAGAACCAGTGCCTTAGAGGCTGAATTTCGAATAACCTTATTCTTATTGTGCTTACGTCATCAAAGGAATATACTTCACGAATTTCTTATTTTCAGGCCCAGGGAAGGTTCTATTGAATAAAAGGAATGTTATAATTCAAAAAACAGAACACATACGAAGGGTTCTATAATTCACCTCGAATCTAGATTCGTCCCTTGAGGGGATTGATTAGCGCAAAATCCTGAATTACGCTTTCTACATGTATATAGGCAACTTTTGTAAGTAAAAATCAAGTCGATATCTCAAGAGATGTTGAGGAATCCTCAACATTATCACCCCCCCCCCCCGTGGGACCTAATATCGAATAGAAAATAACAATTTCCCCTTTTCATCCTCTTAGATGTTGAATTTCGAAAAATCTTTTTACTGGGTGCTTACGTCATGGAGGGAATATACTCGTTGAATTTTATGTTTGTAGGTCCAGGGGTTTTCCCAGAGTTTTCCTTTATAATTGTCACTCTAGTGATGCTAATAGATCTAAATTCAAATATTCTGTCATAGAAAAAAAGTAAATGTGAGAAAAACAAATCCTTGAATGGTTATTAATTTATATTTTCCATTAATTATAGAATTTTCCTGAGGCATAATATTTTTATCTGAAGAAGCTTCATGTATTGCATCTTAAGATATATGAACAGCATTTGTTAATCACAGATAAATCTCGCCAAGGTGCTAAGCAAGCATTGCATGCAAGATTTATATGAGGTTAATTTATTATAAAATCACTATGATATCTATTCTGTAATTAATAATCGCGTTGTCTTATTTAAGTGCGCAGTTCAGTTAAATGTCATTTAGTTCGGTTGCATGAGTGAAATTACTGTTATTCTAGATCATTATACTAATTTATCATTAATCAAATAGATTTCTCTTGTTATTAATTATTGACATTAGCTACATTAATTTTCTTTTTGTTGCTTCTTTTTATCAAAAACGAATTATGTTCCATGTAATTATGATAAATTTATAGAAGAACTAGATCGAGTACCCGCAGTGACGTACGTTGGGACAGAATTAGGGGATAAATCCCCCTCCCCCCTCCGAAAATTCGAAACGAACTAAAATTATAATTACCGCATCGCAAAGTTGCTCTCCTTTTCAATAAGTATAAATTCCGTTGTTGTGAAATATCTCCTCCCCCAATTTTTTTTCTGCTTATGCCACTCTGAGTACTAGGGTTGTACATCGAAGGCAAAACTTCGATGTTTAACATCGATGTTAACATCGGCGCTTACTATCGATGTTGAAAAAACATCGAAGGAAAAACATCGATGTATCGGAAATATCGATGTTTTATTAATATTAAAAACAGCTATTTATGTATATTATATAGGTTTTATTTAATAATGTAAAGATAAAATACGAAAAAAGTAACACATAATACACAAAAAGCATTTATTAGATTTTGAAATAGAAATATTTCTTTTTAATAGTAATTAATTTCACATTAATATTATTATACCCAATATAATAATCCTAATTTGTACCTACAGTCTATTCCAAACGATTAGGCGGAACTAACCGCATTTTCATTTTTGTAATTTGTCATTAGATATTTTTTTATATATTGAAGTTGACTTTTCCTGAACAAAATGATCAAAAGCTTCAATCAATCGGTAAAAGTAACTAGAATTGAAAATCTAGTTCCGGCTAAACCAAAGGAACAGACCTTACTATTTTTACATTTCTAAAATGAAATATTGGATTTTATTACAATACTAATATAGTAATCTTAATGTTAATTTTATATTATTTAACATAAAAATAACACTGTCATACACAATTATTTTTATACTTTTTTAAGTTGAAATAAAGTCTGTTCCTTTGGTTTAGGCGGAACTAGATTTTCAATTCTAGTTACTTTTACCGATTAATTGAAGCTTTTGATCATTTTGTTCAGGAAAAGCCAACTTCAATATAAAAAAATAGCTAATGACAACTTACAAAAATCCAGGGATTGGAGGAATAACAACTGGGAAAGTGTCAACAAGACTCAAAAAGAAAAAGTGTGTTCGCGTCGTTGGTCGTTCGCATTGTTTGCAAAAATTAGAAGTTTCTTCTTATTTTATCGTATTCTGCTAACTGCTAAGAAGAATAAGAACTAACACTATTAGTATTGTTATATCACAATAGATGGTGCTTATATTTTGTGTACTAATTTTAATAAAAATTAAATTTTTAAGATTCCAGCGCCTCTTGCGGTAGTTTCTGAATTTCAAAGTTTAAACATCGACATCGGTAGTAGACATCGATGTTTTATCGATACTATCGCCAGCTGACCATCGATGGTAAAAACATCGATGTTTTCGATACATCGATGTTTTTTTCCCATCCCTACTGAGTACCCGTACTTCGTACGGTTTTTGTTATGCATATTTTGTTGTAACGTAAATGATGAGATATTTCAATTTCAAGTAGAACACAATATAATCCTTTCTTTATTCTTAACTACTCTTTTGCACTTATTTTTGTGATAGAGTGAGATACTTCATTTATAGGTATATTCCCATAGCTCCCCAAAATATATCGAATTAAAAACTGCATTAAACAGAGAGGAATAGTTACTTTTCTCATATAGGTACATTTTTGCTGTTAAGTAAATTATTTCAACCTTATAAGTAGCACTTTTTTGCCCCCTAAATAATCTTCTTATTTAATAATAATAATAATATTTATTAGTTCTATAAAACTGATACATTCATAGACACGTCAATATAAAATGCAGAACAATGAAATATGAAATAATACACAGAAATATAAGAGATACAAAAAAAGAAAAACGGAATAAAACCTAATTAATTAGAAACATTTTTCCTTTTTGCTACACAATTTTATCCGATAGATATTCCTCAATGGTATAATATGCCTTTTCTAGGAGAATAGATTTGGCAGCAAATTTAAATCTCGTAAGGTCCATCACTTTAATTCAATCTGGCAGTCGATTAAAAAAATTAGGTAACCAGTATTTTTTGTCAAGTGAATGGAGAACATTTTGTGTACAGCTCTCAGTAAAACCTAATTAACAACAAATACTTGGAAAATTGGGGAATAAACTAAATCTGTTTGTTCATTGAGGACTGGTGCGCCCTGCCTCAGATGTTTGCATCTTTGGATTTTCAAACATCTGAGGCGGGGTTACCCATTGCTTAAGAAAACAGCCTACAGAAAAACAACCATAAAAAAATGCTTATTTTAAATTTGATATAAAATGTCGTAATCTAATCCTGTCTAACAAAATAGTTATATAAAATTAAAATTTCATCTTCATAATTGTATAATATTCATGTGCAAGTCTTTATTCTCATGCAAATCTCACTCCAAACAATTATAGAAAAGTTGATTTAATTTAAATTTTTAAATTTTACTTAAGACAAAAATTTCTCAAGGAAGAGTATATACATTGTTTCATTTCTCTAAATTTATCTTGCCAAAAAATGTTTCGTTTCACATTAATTATTTTATTTCATTTGTTAAGTTATGTAGAATTTGGTTTGAGAAAAAAGTTAGTTATTTACTGTCTGTATCCGATGGAGCAAGAAATATTGTAAATATTCACACTTCACATCAGTTGGTCGTGTCTGTAATAGATTAAAAGTGGAAAGGTTGTAAGGGCATCGGACATAAAATAAAGCACAACTATCTACACCTGACCAGTTTCGAAATAATATATTTCTTCAACAGAGCTGCTACATAGAAGTAAATCGAAATAGTATATACTCTGATGAAGAAATAAATTATTTCGAAACTGGTCAGCTGTAGATAGTTGTGCTTCAAAGTAGTTCCCTTTAACCATAACATATTAGGTCGTCAAGGATGAAATTTGTAGAAAAAAAAGGCAAAGTTGGTTGACCGTTGCATTTTCAACAAAATTAAATTTAAAAAAACGTTTTTGATATTTTTTAGAGCATACAATGATTTCTTTAAACAGACGAGATGTTTAACTATCCAACAAAAAAAAAAAACATAACTGTAAAATATTACGCTAATGTCAAATAATAAGCTGTTAAAGTTGGCATTATTATTAACTACAGATTTCATCCTTGACAACCTGATAGTATATGGAAATATGGGCGAAGGAAAATGTAAAGTATTATCCACTATTGAAAATAATTTCCCCCCATAGTTGACCTCAAATATTTTTTATTATTTTGAGCTTTGAAAATGAATGCTCTGCGGTCGCGACAGAAACCGTCATTGTTAATAAAATACGAAGTATTATGCTTGTGTTAGTAAACGATTTCATTAAGTTGTTAATGGTTACATATATAATTTAAAGTTTCTTCTGCAGACTTAACAATATCTTCATCTAAATTTAGTAAAAAATTAAATTCTTGAACGAGCTCTACAGCAATATTATCTCGCTCTTTGAGATTTTTATCGTTTAATATACAGGGTGTTTGTTTGAAACGGGGCACCCCGAAAATCTGCTTTATTTGTAAAGATACAAAAAATCTTCAGAACAAAAGTTAAACTATACACAGGTTTCACAGGAAATGATGTCAAATTTGGATCTAGCATAGGGAATCAATAATTTTATATTTTTTTCCTAAAAGTACATTAAATTAGCTTTACAATGACACCAAAAAGTCATATTTTTATGTTAACCATTTCAAAATGGCGACCATTTATTTACAAAATAATAATCAACATAAGTTTTACAAAGTTGAAGGTAGCAAGCTTTGAAAACAATAAAAAAAGGAACAAAATATCTCTAAAATAAACTGTTATAACTAGTTATTATATGAAATAACATGAAATAACTTAAATTTTAATTTTTCAATTAAATGTTTTATAAATAACAAGAGTTTAATAGTTTATTTTGTTTATTTTTGTTTGAAAAAAAAATGAAGAATTTTTATTAAGAATGAGAACATGTGTGGACAATAATGGTGGTTTGATCAAACATTTGTTTTTTTTTTTTTTGTAAAATAATTGTAAAAAGTAATAGTTTTGTTTTTCTAAATAGTCAAATAGTTTATTTTAGAGATATTTTGTTTCTTTTTTTTATTGTTTTCAAAGCTTGCTACGTTCAACTTTGTAAAACTTATGTTGATTATTATTTTGTAAATAAATGGTCGCCATTTTGAAATAGTTAACATAAAAATATGACTTTTTGGTGTCATTGTAAAGCTAATTTAATGTACTTTTAGGAAAAAATATAAAATTATCGATTCCCTATGCTAGATCAAAAGTTGACATCATTTCCGGTGAAACCGGAAGTGCCTCAGAATTCTTATAGTAACCTTTAGATGGGCCTTTTTGTCTAGTTTAACTTTTGTTCTGAAGATTTTTTGTATCTTTACAAATAAAGGAGATTTTCGGGGTGCCCCATTTCAAACAAACACCTGTATATTTGAAATTTTGGCATAATTCTAATTGTTCTTTTTTCAGAATGATTTTTAAATTTATCAATATTTAACAACTCAAAATTGATGGAATGAGAAGAAAGAGTTTGGAATCGTTCATCTACTGATGTGATAATTATATTTAGAGAATGAAAAAAAAAATAAAAAACAATCAACTTTGAATTTTAACGTTTCGTCGTACATTGGTTCATCCCCACATTCATAATCAAACTTTTTTATCAGTCTTTTTATTTTCCGCGGTCTTATGCCTCTTTGTTTTGTGAAGTTGGATGTTATTTCTTTTGCGTTAACTAATAAATCTTCTTTAATTATATACAGGCCGATATTCCATACTACGTATTACTTACTACATGGCTACTGAACCGACGAAAGTACGAAAATAAAAATCATTCAAAACTGTAAAACATAAAAACAGACTGACCAAATAAACAATATATAAATCGAGACTTCCCCGACTTGGCTTGCGTAGAGGTGTGGTCGTTATTGCGAGTCTGTCATAAACATATACACATGTGGATTCCCCGTAACCTTAGATATCGTATCATTGGGAGGGTTATAAAAGTACACTCTTTTTTTATTGAAAGGAACGATTTTTTTATTTATAATAGAGAAAGCATATTATCTAACTTTTTCTTGCAGTTTTGGCGCCTCTGGTGCCTCAGCGCCGTTGTGCACCGCACAACCTTGCACTTATGTATCATTTTCATTCTGGAACAAGAAATTCAACCAATAGGATCGCTCTATTTTGAAAAAACCCGTACCATGGTGTCGTAGGCGCGGTGTTACAAGCGCGGTGTCGCAAGTTCAGAAATTTCAACTCTTGCGCTGGCCGCACCGTCGAAACCATAGAAACAGATATATTTTTTCGGAATGGTAAGATCTTTAGCGAGACACTTATATTAATTTCTTTTAAAAAAATTAAAAAACGTAAATTGATGTAGCGAAATAGCGACTTTTACAATGTTGTCGGCAGTCCTAAAGTTTATTATTATGGATTCGGTTTCAAATATCTGGTCTGCAGAAATGTCATGCAGTGGGTATACTAATAATACACCCCCAAGCAGGGGCCAACATAATCTTCATTCTAAACTGTGATGTCAAGTAAAAAAGATTGTGTAAGTAAGATTGTGTAAGACCCTGTATAACAGTATACATATATACTCTTCTCTCGAAAGAAATAGGGAGTGAAAAAGAGTAATTTTATTGGATTGGTAATTTATGAGACAGTATACAGACAGACAAACAACTCCCACTCAGCAAAAAATGGACGAATTGTTTTCAAAAATATATAAAATTTATATTTCCAATGACCTCAAGACAATAAAAAATCTGACCTATACAAAAAATAACTAAAAATATTTCTTAACATATAATACGTATTATTAAAAATGAATTTGATAAAATGAAAAACAAAAAAAAAAAAGAAAATATTTTTAAAAATCATAAACATAACACTCTAGAAGAGTGTTTCTTAACCACGATCCGTAAAAAAATTGACAGGTCAACAAAAAATATTTGTCCGTAAAAAAATAATTTAATTAATTAATTATTATACAGGTGTTAATGGCAATAGCTTAAACTTTGCGACTTTATTATAATACCCTTTTCACACTAGAACTTTAAGACGAGTGAACTTAAAGTTCACCGATGTTTAACATCGGTATGCTTTCACACTTGATGTTTAAATCTCTGGTGCTGTAAAGCTACAGTAATTTTGTCCTTAAGTTACCGTCATGAAATTACCAGTTTTGAAATGTCTGCGCAGACGCACATTTTGAATTATTATAAACAAATATGGATATTTCATTTCATTCTACAATAAAGACACTACAATAAAGAATATATTACACCTGTATTAACATGTAAGTCGATAAATTTTATCTCAATTATTGTAGCTCTGTATTTTATTAAACACATTATTAAAATAAATAATTTTCTTGTAATTGAAGTAACTGTCTGTGTTTTTTGTGTCTCATTTTTTGCAACAAGTTAAAATAATCTCCCTGTTGCCCTCTGTTTCTATGTATATATGGGACGTACCCACCATCGCTTTTCTTCATATCGCAATAAGTCTAAATATGTATAAAAAAGAGCTAGACGTCTCCTTCGATTTGACGACATATTTAATGAAATTGTATAACCGTTTACTCCAAACACTTGTATAAACTTTTAGGTTAGATTTGGGTTAGATACAAATGTTGTCAAAATCGAAAACGCGCACTTATCACGCCTCCAACCCTACCATGAAATTCGAACTTG
Source organism: Liopterus haemorrhoidalis (assembly GCA_963971575.1). Taxonomy (NCBI): domain Eukaryota; kingdom Metazoa; phylum Arthropoda; class Insecta; order Coleoptera; family Dytiscidae; genus Liopterus; species Liopterus haemorrhoidalis. The sequence continues at coordinate 212,602,509 of OZ020611.1, forward strand.
TAAATATAATACCACGCCTCTCACCCCTGCCGCGCCTTTGACACTACCATGAAAATGATGCATTATGTACGGCGCGGGCCTGCAGCTAAGTAACTGCATAAAATGATAATGTTACTTTTGTTTTTCATAGCCTACCTGAATAATTCTAGCGTGACCCTCGTAGATAACACAATTTTAGAAATTGGAGTTTTACTGTAGTCCAGATCAAAAAAGCAGAGATCTGAAAGTCAAGCCTTTGATCTTAGAGCTGACGATTAGTATAATTAAGTTATAAATTAAGTTTTAGTTCTTTTAGATGATGAATTCCAATGACAAATTCATATGTAATTATTACTTTTGCCTTCGGGGCTAATAAATTCTTAATTTTTACTTTCCATTATAAAAAGTAATAGGTAAACCGAATTATTTGTATGCCACTGTCTCTTCCAAATATGGTTTCCTTTTGGGCAAATATAAATTAAAGAAATTATTTAATGGGCGTTTATTTTGACAATTAGTTAGAATATTTTGTCCAGAGGATACATAGTTTACTAAAAATTTCACTATTTTTGTATGTTTTACCTACTTTTATAACGGACACTAACAAAAACGAAATTGTGTCGTAAGTGAGAGTGTGGGTGAAATGACATTTAGCATGCTTATATCGAGCTATGGAATGATGATTTACTGAATTTAATATCGTTGTATCTCATTGTGCGGAATACATATATTGCATTTAACTACAAATATGACAGTAAATGTCATCGAGTTGCAACCGTGTATAAAATTACACAGTTGGCAATATAATATTTACAGTGGCGCAGCCAAGGAGGAGGCGATGGGCCTCGCCCCCCCTCAGGGCCAGCAGAATTGGCACAATTTTTATACAATACAAGCAGATTACACGGCGCTGCTTGGGGAGTTGAAGATAAAATTTGTTAGCCACAACAGTAATTAATTTTTAAATTACTTCATTGTAAACAATATTGCCATTTTTTTTTCTTCTTATAAATAAACATTTTTTTAAGATTGCCTACTCTTGACAAAGCGGCATAATTATTGTTCAAGTGAAAATACACTTTCTAAAATATGGTCCAACGAATTATATGATGGGGAGCGTTGATCCTTTTTCCCCCAGACACATCTACTAAAACATTCGCCCAGTTAAGTAATAAAATTGTTTTAAACAACTAATTACTCGATTCAGATAAGTCAAAGTGGAAATCTGGCTTCGTTATAACCTTCAGAATGTAATTTTAAAACGATACCTCAAACGTGAAATAGAATAGAAATAGTAGAAATATAATAAAAAGACTAGTTTTGGAGAAAAATGCGCTCTAAAAATTGTTATTTGGTTTTATTTTGTAGATAAATGTAAATATCAATATCTTCTTAGGTATTTTTGAAATTATGATGTATTACACACAAAAAAGACTGATATAAGTTGTACTGAACAAAAGTTGCGTATCCCCCCTGGGGGGGAACATGCCCCCCTTAAAGTCCAATGAACTGAAAATTTAACAAATCGTACCGCAAAATATCTTATGCATTTTACAATATATAAGCTATATTTTATTATGATTAGTGTTGAAATTAACAGAAAATGCATATTTACATATTATTTTTAGGTTACGTAGGTATAATCAAGAAATCCTTATTCCGTCACATGAGTCTGTTCGTACGGTAGAAATTATGGCCAAGCGGCTGATTTAGAGAACTGAACATAAGTACGAGAAATATTGGGACTTCAAAAATATATCCCGCGAAACATATAAACAAATATGTATTTATCGAAAGAAAAAAAGTTTGTAAATTTTCAGGGATATCAAATGAAAGTTTTTGATACATGGATTAACAAATAATGGAATTATTATTTGATGTAGACATCAATATCCAACAGCAGGGGTGTCGAACTGATTTGGTTAGTTAGTTAGTTAAAATTTTTGGCGCAGAGCAACAAAGGCTATTTGCGCCTAACGCAGCCCATTGAACTGATTTGGGTTGCGGTCTATTTTTCATCCAAAATGATAAGCTGTGACGGAACTTTAAATATCCCGAAGGGTTTCTTGAAATTTTTAATAAACAGAAAAGGGGAAGAGAGTTAGTTAGTTAGTTAAAATTTTTGGCGCACAGCAACTAAGGGTATTTGCGCCTAACGCAGCCCATTTAAATGACTACACTACATATTAAAATCAATAAATTAAACAATCAATAAATAGATAAAACCAATAAAATTACGCATACTCAATAAAAGAAATCTTGCACAGACAAACACAAATAAATAAGATAAAAAGGTCTATTCGAAAATTTGAACAGACTCAGGTTGATGGTAACAGGCTGTAAAGGGGCCAATTACCATCGAATATCACAGTCTAAAAACAGTACACATTAAAATAAGGTGCAAGACTTCACACATAAAACAGTAATTTCGATTCTCTCAGGAAGAGTATCAGCCTGTCCATGACTACTCTGTCGTCACGTAAAACAACTGACAGGTCATAGCACAGGTCTGACCTCTCCCTGACATCCTCGAACTGTACGCATTCAGTTAAAAGGTGTAATACAGATAAATCTGTGTTACACGTCTCACAGATAGGGGACTCTTCACCTCGAAGGAGGTGTCCATGGGTCCACCAACAGTAACCTATACGAAGGCGTGAGATGGCGGTTTCCTCCCTGCAGTTAATCCTGCAGGAAGAACCCCATGGTTTAACGTCTCCCTTAATCTCTCTCAACCTAACGTCCTGTATGCTGCTCCACTCATGCTGCCATCTAGCTAGAACCAGATGTTTCAGATGACTCTTTGCGTCATCTGGGAATGTGAAACTCACATCAATCATAGGTCTATAGGAGGCGGCTTTTGCAGCGACATCAGCCGCTTCATTGCCTTTAATACCAACATGTCCCGGTATCCAAAACAGCTCTACTCTCACATTATGAGCATTCAGATTGTGGAGTAGCAACCGGATCTTTAGTACAAGAGGATGCACTGGATCTGGATCTTGGATACTGTTCAGAGCGCTCAGCGAGTCCGTCAAGATAAAAAGGGAAAGAGAGTATGTTTTACATTATTAACTATATTTTCCCCTAAATAAGCTCAAGTGTTTTTCATTAACGCTTCAGGGCCACAAAAAATTAGGTTGAGGGCCGTATGCGGCTTGCGTGTTCTGTAAATTTCATTGCCCTCCTCAAGACAAAATCCTGGCTGCGCCACTGAATATTTAAAACTACACTATTTATTAAATCAAAAATAGATGTGAAATGTAAATTTTCACAAAGTTTTGTAAATACCGTAAAACTGGGTGAACTGGACCAGTGAACGTTAATAACTGTTTTTTTTTCTCGGACATAGGTATTGAGGACCTCTATCAATAACAATAACTCTTTTTATTTTTTGGACCTTAGCAATGTTATTTTTTTTTGAAACCTCCACTGGTCAAGCTCATCCCGGCCGGGGGGAACTTATTTATATTTTTACATATACATATTTATATATTTTTTTGATTACATTATATCTTTTCAATGTATAATATAATAAATTTATAGTCACTTCTATTATACTATAAATAATGTTAACATCTTGAAATTGAGGATATTTCGTAATAAATGTTATTTACAATATTTGCTAAATGATAAATGGTTTATAGAACACGAGATAGGAAAGTAAATGATCTAAATCAAACAATGTAAAGGAAGAAATAAATTTGGTAAATTACGTAACGTCAAAAATGTATACCGGAAAAAATTAAATTTGGATTATATGTTGAAAAATAGTGTACATAATAGACTGGGTTACTCAATCTTTGCTTATAATTTATATTTTTACTCTAGTGACACTATAAACATTTAAAATAATCTCCTTAGAAACCTATTACTACCTCTACTATATTGTGTCGTAGATCTCCTCGCTGGAGCATAGAGCCTTTACAAACTCGTGCCATCGGGTCTGTTAAGAGTAAGCCTCTTCACCTGGCGCCAGGTAGTTCCGTCGACATCAAGCTATTTATGTATTGATCTCCTCCATGTGGATACAGGCAACCTCAACGACGGCTTCCTTGAGGGTTCCACTCTAATGCCATTCTGGAGATATCATTTACTGCCTTACGGAGGGTATGCAGAATCCAGTTCTACTTTCTTGCCTGGATTTCCAAGTGGATAGGTTTTTGTGCTGTCGATTCCTAAAGATGAGTATTGGGAATATGATCTGACCAAGTAATTCGAAAAATTCTGCGCACATATCTGTTAATCTTCCCAATGTTATGGTAGGTATTAAACCAATAAGTTATGATTATAATATAAGCAAAAAACCATTTAAATATTATGAAATTTGTTCATAAATGGAAATTTAAATTTATGTATAAACTCAGTGAGTTGTTACATTAACAATCTTGTTAAGTAATAAACGTTTTGTTGTTGTTAAAGTTTAACATCATTACCTTTTAATATGAAGCGGCTAATGTAATTATAACAACAAAATGGCGTCGATTATATATTCATAAATATGTCAATGTAGTTTGTAATTTTACTTTCTTTAAGAATATAAATAAAAATATATTTAATACATATAATTTTTCATGTACTGTAATTTGTGTTCTTGCTTGAATGATAATATTTGTGTCGTATAAGACGCGAATATTTTCACGTAAGTAGTAAGTAGGTTGAGTTCTTCAAATTTAAATTAATATTAATTAATTATTATGTTAAAATGCTCTTTGGTGTGTGACAAGAAATATAAAATATCATCATCATTGTTGAAACTCTGTTTGTTTCATGTTAATCTGTTCTGCATTTAGCCCGTAACTAAGACGTATAAATAAAATGGAGCCATCGGAATTGTGGCCTCAAAGCCGCATGTTGAAAATGCCTTGGGTTGCTCGACACACCAACAAGTTACAGAAGAGCTGATAAGGGAAACGAAATGCTTACAACAATAATCCCAGAAAGTTATCGATCGGATATACGAATGTGATAAGTCAGTGACTTCGAAATGAAAGATTTTTTCTTTACCAAAATTTGATTTATTTTCAACATAGTCTCCTTTTAGCTCAATATATTTTGTCCAACGATATTCAAACTTATTTAAGCCTTCCAAAAAGTAACAATTTCTCAAACTGGGGGCAAAATCCTGAGAATAATTTCGTAGCGTAATTCGACCAGTTTGGCCCTTTTCGGAACATTTTTTTTTTTTTTTTGGCCAAATGAGTTCGCTTTTTATTGGTTCAGTGTGTACTTGATTTAAAAAAGCGGCAATATATTGTATTGTGTTCGTTTTTTCTTTTTCCAGATAGTCGATGAAGATTATGCCTTGTGAAACCCAGAAAATCGTGGCCATGACTTTTACCAGCCGAGGGAACCTTTTTTGCTTCCTTCGGAGCACATTCGCCAAGAGAAATCCACTGTTTTGACTATTCTTTCATTTCTAGTGTATAATGATGGAACCATGTTTCATTAGTGATTATGAAACGCTGCAAAAACTCACATGGATTGCGCTTGTACATATCCAAACATTGCTTCGAAATGGTTACGCGATTCTGTTTTATCCACTGTGAGCAGATGCGACACTCATAATGCCGATAGCTTTTTCATGCCCAAATGCTCGTGCAGGATATGAAACAGATGCTCATCTGAGATGTTTACAATCTTGGCTATTTCGCGTATCTTAACTCGGCAGTCGTCCAACACGAATACTGAATTTGATTGACAATCTCTTCAATTGTGACTTCACTCGAAGATCCCGGACGCATAGCATTATTCGGGCTCGTGCAACCACAACGGAATTCAGTGAACCACTTGTGAATCATTTCATGTACCAGAGCCGAGTTCCCATAATACTTTTTTAGCTTTGCTTTAGTATCCTTAATAGTTTTACCATGCAAAAAGTAGTGCTTTATCCAACACACGAGGGTTGTCTTTTATATCTCTATTGTTTTTCAAAATATTCTCCATGAATATCAATACACTTTTGCATGCGTTTGAACCAATTTTCGAACCACTCCGATTGTCAAATTATGTCGGATCCAACGCGAACAAATCTTTTTTAAGGCCAAATGTTCATGCGATAGTGAATGTATGCTGGTCCCCAGAAGCGGCTTTAAGGGAGGGCGAGGTCGGGCGACCGCCCAGGGCGCCAGGCCAGGAAGAGCGGCGGACGGTCAGATCATCACTTGTATTTTAAAAGTGAGGACTTTTTTTGCTCTTCTTAACTTGGATCTGGGAGGTGAGGACCTTTTTTTTGCTCTTCACTTGAATCTGGGACGTGAAGACCTTCTTTTTTCCCTGTGTCCCGGTTTTCCTTCACTGAAATCTGGTCACCCTATCTTTAGGTCATTACTTATATTATACAAAGTAATTAATTTTTTTTATGAGGGAAGCAAAAAAATCTCGCTCGGGGCGCCAGACTTGCCAGACAGGCCGGCTCTGCTGATCTCACTAATGCCCAAAGATACCTCAATCTCACGATAAGTCACATGACGATTTTGCAATATCAGTTCACGACCAGCACCCATGTTTTCTGGAACAACTGATTTTGGACGACCTTCACGAACTTCATCCTTAAGCGAACTACGGCCACGATTGAAGTCGGCAAACCATCGATAAACCAACTCCTTAATGGTGCTTCATCGAATTAAGTTCATCAATGCACTGTTGTTGGATTAATATACGTCGAAAGTTGTAAAAAATAATCGCTCAAAAATGTTCACGATTTAATTCCATTTTTAGCCGAGATTACTTTTTTCAAGTTATTGTAAACAAAACAAATAGCGCTCGTACCCTCAAAAATGTCAAACTTTACGATAGAAGTGCCACTTGCCAGATGGAAGCACAGTTTAGCGCAATCCCGAAATATAAGAGGCAACCCTCATACCAAATGAACGCAAACTTACCGTTTCTGAACGCTATTAAAAATGTTCTACTTTAAAGATTTACTTGAAACTGATGGTGCGATTATGATCCAACATGTAAATCTTACAGAATTTAAGGTTAAATGCATCTTTAACTTCAACTGTAAAATTATTTAAAATTTTGCTATTATGGTCAACTAAATTTAAATACTTCAGCTACAGAATTGTGACCTTGTTAGAGGCTAATTAAGTAACGTTTAACTGAGCATTGTCTGTGTCTGTCTGTGCGCAGTGAATAAAGAGAGAAATCAATAGTAAAGACATGTTAATTTAGTGTTTTTAGTGCTGGCTGTCAGTATTTATTGAAGAAAAAACAAAAAAATACATAGCAAAATGAATTCAAAGTACATGATTTATTAAACCATGTTTACAATATTGACCCAAAAATAATAAATAGTAAAAGAATAATTTTAAGATAAAAATGTATGTTCATACAAAATAACACACATGGCTTAAGCGATTCGTAATGATCCTGCATACTTGGTTTATAGCTTTGCTTAAACTACTCTGGCTCATGCAATTAAAAATGGATTTCCCCACAGATTTTTGGTCAGAACCAGTTACCAAAAAGTTGATAGTTCCCAACACTTTGAGATGTAGTGGAAGTTCGTCTTGCCTTGTAGGTTGTCCATTATGTAGTGGTTGCAAAATTTCGTAGAAAATCATTTCTTTTGACAGCCGAAAAAAATTTCTAAAACTCTCATTAGCCATTCAAATGGATTTTCTGTGTCTCTTATAAATCTTCGTTCTATGCGAAGATTGTTCCTAAAAATACATAGTACATATTTTTGATAATTTATAATGTTTATAAATTTATCTTTTATTACCTGTTGCCATCTTCTTCGGCAATTAAATGAACTAAAACATGGATCAATTCCATTTTCTTGTAAATAAAAATGTTTAACTTTAAATATAATTTCGGGAAACGTTACAGTCTGATCCAGTGTCAAACACAACCTCAAATTTAGCGCTATGGAGAGATATATCTGGCTGTAGCTTAAAGAAAAATTTAAGGATTTATTTAACGTTAAATGGTGACCGTAATTGCACTTCACGCTAAAGCCTATGACCTTCACATTTAAAGAGCTTAAATATTTAACTGAAATGACCATAATCGCACCATTAGTATGCATGTCTACAAAGAATGGTAAGTGTCAAAAATATCAAACTTATCAAAGTCACTGACTTATCAACACCCTTCGTATCATCCTGAAATCTGTACCACATGAAAGGTGCAGTTTAATTTTAATTTTGTCATTTTATCTAATTGGCTGTAGATTTCATTGTTCTTGGATTCAGACATTCAGCATCCGGACCCATAAGGGCGTATCACACTAGAACCCTATTCAAGTTTTACTTTTGTAGGTCTTTTTAAGGATTCACTTCTTTAGGTTTTGACTTATTACACAGTATTTGAATATTATTTAAGACTTGGAAATTTTTGTTTGCACATGCGTTCATCGTGTTATTATGACAGTTGACAGTCTTACTTTGAAAAGTTTATTTGTGATGTTTCACTAAATTAATAAGTTGTTCTTCCAAAATCTTTTTTTTTTATTACATTCGAAAATAACAATTATACAACAAACTAACCTCAATGTAAACTAAAAACACAGCACCTGAGAGCGAGAGATCACCAGTTGGCACACAAGCTTTTTGAAAAACCTGGATAGAAAGACAGAGGAATTGAATTATGTTCCGTTTGCCTATTCATAAAAACTTAGTTTCTTTTTTATACTCTCACGCACAAATGACTTTAATTCGAATGCAAAAACTTTAATTTTCCAAGTTAGACGTTGATATTAACTTTAGTGTGATAAGACCTTTAGTTGACTGCCTTATTTATTGGTTAACTATAAAATACTGCTGTGAAGATTCAAAAATAATTTTTATTTCTGACAGGATGAAACCTTCGGTGCATTTTTAATCTATAACTTGTTTAGCTTGTACACCAGAAGAGCGCTGTATTGTTATTATAATTTATTATTTCCTCACATATTTAAAAAAATTGTACTTGAACTCTACACAACCTTTGATACATACCATTATAACGTTTTCCGTACAGCATAAATTAATTCTATTTAGAAATTAATTAATAAATAAGCATTGTATGATGTATATATGACTATATGGGCTAGGACATAGTAAAGCGTATGGGACACCATTCGAGCAAAACGGCAAATAAATATCAGTGATATTATTCTTTCCTTTTAGAATTATCTCCTAAGCATGTGGTCCGCAGAAAATTCCTGCCGGTCCGCGAAAAATTTCGATCGAATCATGTAGATGCACACTTCTATTCACGAGTACGAGGTCTGTTTAAAAAGTATCGCGAATTTTGTGTTTTTTCAAAAATTATTTATTTATTCATGAATATCTATTTTTTCCCCTTCAAAGTAATCCCCACCAGATATTATACACTTGTGCCAACGTTTTTTCCAATCCTCGAAGCACTTGAAATAATCATTTTTTGTGATCTTGTTCAGCTCCTCCTTCGATGCCGTCTTTATCTCCTCACTCGTAGCGTAGCGTCGTCCTTTCATGGGCCTCTTCAGTTTCGGGAACAAGAAAAAGTCACAGGGGGCCAAATCTGGGGAATACGGTGGCTGCGGCATTATTAGTGTGTTGTTTTTGGCAAAAAATTCGCGCACAAACAACGATGTGTGGGCAGAGGCGACCCGATAATGCCCAAATCATTGGTAAAAATCGAATGGCACGAGCCAATCGATATGTTTAGGCCCTCAACAACTTCTCTAACGGTGATTCGACGATTGACCAATACTATTTTCTTCACTTCATCAATGTTTTCGTCTGTTATTGACGTGCTCGGGCGTCCGGAACGCTCTTCGTCGTTCACATCTTCTCGGCCCTCTGAGAACATTTTGTACCACCGATAAACGTTGCTTCGGTCCAAGGTAGCTTCACCATATACCACAGTCAACATTCGGAATGCGTCCGCGCACTTAATTTTGTTTATCACATAAAATTTTATACAGATTCTTTGATCCATTTTTTGGTATAGGAAAAATCGAAGACGAGCCAAAACACGTGCAAGCAAAACAACTGTCAAAAATTAACTGAACATTCAAAATGGCCGAACTTGTCGGCATAAGTGAGAGACATGAGTACCAACATAACGCCACAAAAAAATCGAAAATCGAATATACGTAACCCGCGGAAATTCAAAATTCGCGATACTTTTAGAACAGACCCGTATATAGCACATTTTTTTATTCGACGCAGAAGCTAACTTTTATCCGAACCATGATTTATTTAATATTTACTAGCCTCAGTACAACGCCTCTCGCCTAAAATGTATGCGTTCAAAAAGAAGCTAACTCTTTGGAATAGTCGCTTACAAGAGGAAGATATAGAAATGTTTCCACTTTTGGAAGAATTTTTGATTGCTGCTGATGTCAACCAGAAAGTCATATTTATCATAATAAGTCAACATTTAAGAACATTAGCTGAACATTTTAATAAATTTTTCCCTGAAAATAAGGATCCTCGTAAAGGTAACCTCTGGATTAATAATCCATTCGTGGAAGAAATAAAGTCATATGCACTGATCCTCGTGAAAAAGAAAAGCTGATCGAGTTGTCTTCTCATGTCATTCTAGTGTCCAGACATAAAATACAATCATTGTCTCAATTTTGGAAATCGCTAGAAAAAGAATAACCATCTTTGAGTTATAAAGCTATCAAATGTTTGGTCATTTTTTCGACTTCCTATTTATGCGAAAATACTTTTTCAGTCATGCCAACAATAAAAACCAAACAGATAAATCGAATGGATGTTAATGCAGCGCTTCGTCTCTCAGAAACAACTCTGCAGCTACGTATATCAAATTTTCTAACAAAAAAGCAGCTCGAAATGCCGCACTAAAAAATTGTAATTGTATAACTGTATAACATATATCTATATAATAATAAAATACTATGTATATTTATCATATTTATTTATATCCGCGAAATATTTATCAAATTTCACCGGTCCGCTGGTGCAAAAAGGTTGAAGAACACTGCTATAGACGACACTGGTTAATTTATTAAATCGTTAATGTAATATATTAATGCATTATACGTAGTTATTATCATATGCATATATGCAGAAATTATAATTATAAAATAGTATTATATGTTCTTGGTATGTAGACAATATAGAGAGTAGAAAATAGTCTCCAAATATAACAGTAGTGTTTTAATATGCAAGGTGTACTGTCGCTTTCATTTGATGCTTTTATAAGTGAGGATTCTTTTAATTAAAGTATTTCAAATTTCTATACACGAATTTATATTATTCATTCGTTTCAGGGATTCTATTTGTAATTTTGTAGGTATATAGAATATTTTAATACTAGTGACCTACGGGCCGAAATACTTGCGGCCCGTGATGCCTTAAGCAAAGGTACAGAAAATTATTAATGAAAAACAATAGACAGAGAGCTTTATTATATAAAATTAGAACACTTTTAGATTAAAATAAGTTTGAAAAATAACTGAAAAATCAAGATATTCAAAATTGTTCGAAAACAATATTATTATATACAAATGCGGATATACGGTAGATACTTTGCAAATTAGTCTAAGTTGTAATATGTTTAAAAAATTAATTTAAAATATAAAATTAATCAACAAATAAAAGACTACAAACAATAAAATATGACATTCTTTGCAAGCCAATTTAAGTTTAAATATATTTTAAAAGTTAATATAAAATTACAATTAAAAAAAAGTATAAATTTTAATGATTTCAAAAATGTTTGCAAAGGCAAAATTAGCGAACGAATTTGTTCGTTTGTTACGTGTTTACATGGCTTACATAAAGTACTTACAACTTCATAATAAGAAGTTACATTAATAAGAAAAATGTCATAATAAAATTTAAGTTGAAAGTTATTTGTTTATTTAATTTAGTAAATAAATTTATTAGAAGATTAATATCTGGGCGATAAAATAAGTTAATGCATCACATAATATTTACAGTAGATGTTGTAATATTTAAAACGATATCTATATATTAATTTAATTACTAATTGTAATCTTTCGTTACTTTCTAAGTAAAGTGTTGTGGCATTTCATTAATACTATATAAAATTTATTGTTCTATTGTCTCTTAATTAATGTTTGCATATCTTTTAAATGTTCAATTAACTAGTAGTTGATTTTGACACCCGCTAAGAACAATGCTAATATTTTTGTTAATGTGAGAGACATAATCAAATAGAAAATACCAAGTATTTCTTTAAGAGTTTATGGGATGAGTTCTGGAATTCTTCGACATGCGAATAACTTTTGTGGTTGGAGAGTTTATATATTGTCAAAGTATTATCCCACAAACTTTTCTTCCTCTAAAGTTTTGGCCTCATTTATTCTTCCTCTTTTTCTTCAGTATCAATTCTACTTTTGATCTTACTCACACAAATTCTTCACCTTGATCTGCCATTATTATGCGTTGTATATGATAATCGCGTCATCTTCTGTCAGCTGATCTTTTCTTTTGCAGTTTATTCCTATTCTTCATCGTTTTATTCTGTTCGAAACATTTTGAGCCTTCCGGAGGTTCTTCTCCCTTCAACCTTTTCCTGTAAAATACGAGAGTTGTCCGTAAAATATGGTCTCCATTTTTTTTCACAAAGAATAACAGGTTTATTTGCAATGAGTTATACATAGTTGGAAAGGCTGGATTTTCTACTATTTTTCTACATAATCCTCGTTGCGATCGATGTATTTTTGCATGCGGTATAGCATTTTTCGTATACCCGTGTCATAAAACTCTCTCGGCGCGGCGCGTACGTAGCGTATGACCTCTTCTTTCAACTCCTCGTTGGTCCTGAAATTCGTCCCACCCAAGTGTGACTTAAACGCAGGAAAGAGATGATAATCGATCTTCAAGCATTACCCTCTCCACTTTTACAATCATTTCGTCCGAAACCGATGGCCATCCGGCACGCTATTCATCATGGACGAAAGTACGTCCGTTTTTAAACGCTCTGCACTATTTTCGCACGTTTTTGATGTCCATAGACTTCACATAACTGTCGATAAATGTCTATAGGCGTAGTGTCCTTAGCACACAAAAAACGAATCACAGAACGTAACTAACACCTGGCGATAGCGGCGAGTGGAAACTCCATCACGGCTACCAAACCAAGATTAAGCGTCGCAGACAGCTCGGAAGGGTGGGGATTTGTTGGCGGGGAATCACGCTACATGGCAGTGTTGCCAGATCTTGTGTTAAAGCGTTCCTCGCGACTCTAGCTCTTTGGAGACGTTATTTTACGGATAACCCTCGTACTTTGTAGAATACGGTATTGTTTTCGTTTCTCATACCATATTGAAGATATTCCAGTTTTCTTTTTTATTATGATTTGCATGATCTCACTTTGGCAACTATGTCCCAGAGCACCTTCTTGGTGTTGACTCGTCGAGTATACACCTGAAGATCCACATTTAAACGGATTGCAGTTACTTTACACTAGCTTTTGATATGGCCAAGAATTCAATACCGTACAGAAGAGCGAACAAGATGTAACATTTTACTCTGCATCTTTTGAGATCTAGACTAAGATCCCGTCAACATAATAATGATTTGTTTGACTTGATGATTGATTGATTTTGATGAATGTTGCTCTGGCTCTGGCTGGTTTATTTTACTGCATCAAATAACAAAAAGTGTTATAATTATTGTATATAAATTACCTGTGCTCACATTGCAAAGTTAGGTTATGTTTTTGCATTAAAAATTATAAAAATCAAATATCACTATTATTTTTTAGTAAAAATGGGTAAAACTTCCAAATCGATCTTCTTTTTCCTGATGGTTTTCCCTATTTCCTCAACCGCTTAGGGTTAGTTTTAAGTTTTCTGGTTAGATGTATTAACATACACTACCGACAGAAAGTTTGAGGCAGGTTATGAATTTATACTTTCAAGATATAAATATATTCAAATTGTATATTTTCTTGACTTCAATGAGTGTCTTTATGTTTTAATTTATGATTCTAGTATATCAGTAACAAGTTTAGACCAGTCCAGCATATTTCAATCAACAATAGGCATTAACTTGCTTATTTATAAAATTAACATTTGTACATTTATACTTGAGTATTCAATTAGAAAACTGTACCATTAGTGTGTTTTACTTCGGTTATTATTAATTTAGTTTAAAAAAAACATCTTTTTTTTAGTTATTATTATTTTTTTTTTAAATAGTATAATTTTTTGTAAGTGAAATTTTATTTTACAATTAAAAATGGGTAAGCGAGGAGAATTAAGCACTGCCGAAAGAGAAAGAATTCTCGTTTACCACGAAGAAGGTTATTCGCAAGTCCAAATTGCAAAAAAATGAAAATTTCAAGATGTTGTGTGCAAAGGATATTGCAACGATATGAAGAAAATGGTATCCATGCAAGTAAAAAACGCTCTGGGAGACCTAGAAAACCTAGTAATTTATAGGATAGAGAAATAAAAAAGATTTCCCTATCAAATAGAAGATTAAACTGGGCTAGAAAACATAAAAATTGGTTAATCGAACAATGGAAGAATGTCCTTTGGACAGATGAGTCAAAATTTGAAAAAGGTATTCTGAAGATTGTTTGGTACAACAGTAAAACATGGGGGTGGATCTGTCACTGTTTGGGGATATTTTGGTGGAGAAAACGTTGGAATTTTACATAGAATCGAGGGAATACTGACAAAAGAAATTTATAAAGACATTTTAGAGCATCAAGTAACTGGTGAGAGATTATTTTCTAATCAGTATGTTTTTATGCATGATAATGATCCAAAACATACCAGCAAAATCTGTAAAAACTATTTAAAAGAACTTGAAAGTCTTCAAGTTCTAAAAATAATGGAATGGCCACCACAATCACCAGATCTTAACCCGATCGAGTTACTATGGGAAGAACTTGACAGAAATGTACGAAAACAGCAGCCGTCTTCTATAGAAAATCTTTGGTACATATTGCAAGTAAATGGAACGCAATACAACCCGAAACAATGCGTAGATTAATCATATGCCGAAGATCTGTGCAGTCGTAATTAAGAATCGAGGAGGTTATTTTGATGAAGCAAAAATTTAAGCAAAATGTATTTTTAATTTGAAATTGTTGAAACAAAATGTTTAATTCATGTAACCATAATAATTAAAGTACAAATTTGACTTGAAAAGGTTTATTTATTTAGCTATTTCTAAAAATTCAGTACCTGCCTCAAACTTTCTGTCGGTAGTGTATATCACACTGGAGTTAGATTAGATACAGGTGCATTTCGCACTAGCCCGAAACCAAATTTGCAGGCGAACCATCACTGTATAATCGTCGGAAAATTCTATTAGTTCGCTACTGTTCTGGACTTGCCAAGCCAGATCATCCAACCTATGATCCAGTATTTCAAAACAGGTATGTAGCAAGCGATTGTAGAAAATCAAGAACAAACTAACCGTTTGGTCTGAGGGTTCTTGACATATTGTGCGACCTTGGGTTTGAATGCCTGAGATGGTAAGCATAGTACTGCGTATTATTCCAACATGGGCGCTGCCGTCTCCCTTTGTGAATCTCGATTGTAGAAAATCAAAAGCAAACCGACCGTTTAGTCTGAGGGCTCTTGACATATTGAGCGACCTTGGGCTTGACATGCCTGAGATGGCAAGCATAGTTCTGCGTATTATTCCATATAGAAACTACATTACCTATCGAATATACCAATATGAGTTAAAAAGTCCCTAGCTTTGAGGATACTGTGATTTTAACTGCCGGATCAAAATCCAGTACCAGGGTTGGTCGTGCTTTCGTTCTTTTGAATCCACACCAATAGTTCCAGTACAATTTGCACTCAATATCGAGTATATACACTTTTGTGCTGTATGCTATATTCCAGGCCCTGTGTTTTGCTACTCCTCGACCTTACATGTAAACTTTGCGTAGAAAATACAACCTGTGTAGTCTATGTCAACTATGTAGACGACAAGAACAATTTTAGGTTAAGTTTCCATTATAGACAAGACGTAGACAAACTACAAGGTAGATTCGTGTAGATTTCATGTAGAATATACACGTAAATTACTTTTCATTCTCTACGCCACATTCCTAGTCACAGCTATATCGTTCAAGTTCTGTCTTGACGGATTCGCTGAGCGGTTTGATCTACTGATACTTCCTATCTATCTTGGATACTTCTAAGATCCAGATCCAGTGCTTCCTCCTGTATTCAAAATCCGACTGCTACTCCACAGTCTGAATTCTCGAATGGTAAGGGTAGAATTGTTTTGGATATCGGGACATGTTGATATCAGGCGCAATAAAACAGTTGATGATGCTTCAATGAAATTTAGGTTTTCTTTACAGCTTGGTGGTAGTTTTCGGTCGCCATGTCTATTTTATCTGTTTTAAAAATTCTTGTCATATCTGTTTATAAATCGAATGCCATCTTCCCTCACATGTCAAAGTGATGCCCGTGGGGACAATAGTGGCCCTTTTTGGCATCCTTATATTATAAAAAGCTTAATTCTGTCTGTTCGAAATGGTCGGAATAATTCGGGATGATTCGTCTGATTTCAGAGACATAAACAAGAAATTCTAGACACCCCTACATACTTTGACTGGCATGAATAATATTTTGCAGATTTCTTCTCTAAGAAAGTGCGAATAAAATAACATATAGAAATGTCTAGGGTTTCGTAGGCATAAACGAGAAACTCTAAACTCTTCTATATCCTTTGAACGATATGAACAATATTTTGCAAATTTTTCTCTAAGAATCTACGAATATATTTGCATATAGAATTGTTCAGGAGATTCGTAGGCATAAACAAGAAACTCTAGGTACTTCTATATGCTTTGACCGATATGAACAATATTTTGCTGATTTATTCTCTAAGAAATTGCGGATAAAATAACATATAGAAATGTCTAGGATTTCGTAGGCATAAACAAGAAACTTTAGATACTTCTATATGCGTTGACTGATGTGAACAATATTTTACAGATTTATTCTCTAAGAATTTATGAATATAATTACGTATAGAAATGTCTAGGGTTTTGTAGGCATAAACGAGAAACTCTAGATATTCCTATATGCTTTGACCAATATGAACAATATTTTGCAGATTTATTCCCTAAGAAACTGCGGATAAAATAACATATAGAAATGTCTAGAGCAGTGTTTCTCAACCTTTTCTGGTATGGGACCCCCCGAAATTATGTAAATATTGTCTGCTGCCCCCCTATATACCCCCCACCCCTATATCAAGATAGAGAGAACACGATTTTTCTCGAAAAGACGATGTGTAAGCAAGTTGGGGAAATTTTGAACTAAAATTTATCCATAATATTAATGGCAGTATTGAAATTTTCCGGAATAAACTGGAATTACAGGATATCAAGGACAATTTAGAATCTTTTAATGCGAATAGATGTCATATTGGGAATCTTCGGATAGAGCTTTTCAAAAGAAACAACTTTTACTTAAACATTTTTTTAACATCTTTTACGGTCGACAGAAAACTTTGTTAATTTTATATGAAGATTATATTTCTTATAACGACTTGAAAATCAAGTGTTTTTATTTACAAGTGTTTAAAGTGCTTCCCATTTTACACATTCGCCTCCTTACTCTTGAGTTATCTGTAGCTCGGAGAGTAATAAAAACAATATATAATAAAAAATATTGTACTTTCAAGTCGTACCTACTTCAATGTACAATTTGGAAGTACTTGAAGTACCTCCAACAAGAACCATTGTCATTTCAAATCTAGTAATTTTTATCGATTGAATGAAGCTTTTGATCATTTTGCTTAGCAAAAGCCCATTTTACTCATTATAAAGTTAGCTAGTGACAACTTTAGAAAATTTTAATTCCATATAGTTCCGCTTAAACGTTTGAAATAGCCTGCAGTTTAAATTAGTTGTCAAAATAAGTATATTATATATAATAATAAATAAGATTTATTTTATTCATGTCATGAAAGGTATATTTTATGAATATAAATATAAGATACTCGTATTTATAAATAGGAATAAAATTTATATCCTGCAATATTGAGCGCATTTCTATTATATTTTCTTGGTTGAATTTCTTGTTCCACGCTTCCAACACCAGCATGAAAATGATACATAATATTTTGCAGTTTATCCCTATATAATACTGACCTTATTTTTTACATACACGATTATTTAAACTGATTTGAGATTTATTTATTTATTTTATTTATTTTATTTATTTTATTTATTTTATTTATTTTATTTATTTTATTTATTTTATTTATTTTATTTATTTTATTTATTTTATTTATTTTATTTATTTTATTTATTTTATTTATTTTATTTATTTTATTTATTTTATTTATTTTATTTATTTTATTTATTTTATTTATTTTATTTATTTTATTTATTTTATTTATTTTATTTATTTTATTTATTTTATTTATTTTATTTATTTTATTTATTTTATTTATTTTATTTATTTTATTTATTTTATTTATTTTATTTATTTTATTTATTTTATTTATTTTATTTATTTTATTTATTTTATTTATTTTATTTATTTTATTTATTTTATTTATTTTATTTATTTTATTTATTTTATTTATTTTATTTATTTTAAAGGTAATGATGTGTTAAAGGGCAACGGGTGCCCTAGTTGTAATATAATTTGCTGTGTATTTTTTATCAATATTTTAGTTATATTTTTATAACTTATAACACAGACCCTCACAAATAGGAGGTATTAGTTACTATGTATTAACTATTTTTAAGTTTGCATAATAAAACTAATACAAATATATATTTTTTTTTTTTCGCCGAGTTAGCGTCACCCAATTGCCCTGAGTTCCACCCTAAAATCGTAGGCTAGATCCCATCAATGTATAACTTAACCTTTACTTTTAAGAAAATTTAAAATATTATAACTGTTAATTATGTGTGAAGACGAGCCCCCTATACACGAACATATGTATATACATACAGACAAACATATAAATACATATTATAATATACACACATACAGACATAGAAGTTATTCAGTCGATTTGTTAAGTTAATTAATTATGCAATCAAGATAATCACGGTTTGCATGTAAATCTTAAGTTTACATGTAATAAATGACACCTCAATGCCTCTGACCACTACTATCATAATTGTTGGATCTTGTCCTCAAATTACTGAGCAAGTAGCGAACAGCTAACATGATAGAGCTTATTCTTTATTGTTCTGTAATTGCGCTTATGGTTATTGCAATTATTAAACATATATTTAAAAATTATTATAAATATATGCACGAGGATTTACGACATCAGAAAATGGGACGAGTAGGTTGAGTTGTAATTAAAAATATTAAATAGACATACTTTATAACATAACATGTGATTATTTATCAGAAAATTATAATTTTAATTGAGATAAATTATTTGTGTATTTTGATGGACTTTTCAAACATTTGTTGAATTTCCTTTAAACCCAGGACAACACCTCGTAATTTTAACCTTCCGAAAGCTTTAACCAGCCTGAAGTATTTTGTATCGTAAATCGGGGTGAACCAGTTTTTAGGTTCAAATTATTGTATATTAATAATTGTTTAATTTTTTACCGACCGCCAACATATATAAATCAGGTATTGTGATCATACCGATTTTGACATTTCGAGATTTCGATGGATCTCCACGAACTGAGGTCCCTACATAACGTTTTGACTATTTTTAGCATAATGTCTGTCTGTCTGTGTATTTGTTTGTATGTCTGTCTGTCTGTCTGTGTACACAGGTCCATGTACACGTGCAGAGCAAATTCGGCTAAAAGGATTTTTATAAAACTTCATATTTATGCTTAAGACATCAATGGCACGAGTTGATCAACTTTTGGTAAAAATCGATTGACTAGAAATGGGAGTTTACTCGTGTCGATTTTAAGATTTTTGCGAATATTTCACAAAAAAATATTTAGAAAAAATTTATTTAACAAATGTTGCTATAGAAGCAATAACTAACAACTTTTATTTGAGACATTTTTTGATAAAACGAAAATATTGGGCCAAGTTATTTCTACTCAGCTGCTAGAATGTATTTTATACAAGTACTTTGTAATAGCGGTCGGTCCTGTGGTGGCCACAGCTGATTTTTTCATACTAGGATACATCTATTAATAACTATAACTTTTTTATCTTTTTGCAGCCAAACGGCTGAACATAGAGAGTTGAAATTTGGCATGCTTATACAACTCTTTGACCCACATATAGCAAAAATATAGAGAATTAAAAAACACATCGCGAGATAAATATAAACAAATATGTATTTAATGAAAACTAAAATATTTTTTTTAAATTTTGAATGTGATATTAAATGAAACTTCTTAATGCGTGGGTAAACAAGTAAATTTTTTTGTACATCGATTTTTTATGGATTTTTCGCCAAAAATATGTGGTTGATCTAAAAATCTGAAAAAATACTCAATCATTTTTATTTAAATTAATTTTTAGATAAATATCGATTTATTTGTTCTTGAAAAAGATAAATATTCATTTAAATATATTGTGTGGTATCAAAACAAACTCTTAAGACATAGATTAAGGAACGGAAAGTAGTTTTTTAAATGTTTATTTGTTATTCAATAATGTACTAAAAAAATGCCGTACCTCACTCTTTAACCTAAAGGGTTTAGACTAAAAAATTTAAAAAAATCTAAGTAATGTACATAGATCTAGACCGGAAACGTACTAAAGGAATTTTTGATCAGATTGCGTTTTTGAAATATTTTGCAATTTTTGTGTTTTTGACAAAATTATTTATTTTTTAATTCATGGCTAAATTATAATGTTAGGGATTAGCTAATAATATTAGAGATTTTTTGTATTTGTGGTTAAGGTAGTGTATGTATATTTTTTAATTTAAAGATTTAATAAAAGCTTAGAATCGTTCAGATGTGTAAGCTCCATCTACTATTTATACGTGATGATTCAACTTATTTTTAACAATTCAACCTATGTTTGAATTATTTTTTTTTTGCTTTAAAGGTATCAAAGATGAATAAATCATTTATAATAGTGCAATATTTATAGATCAAATTACACATTGTTAATAGTGAGAATTGCATCTCTAAAATTTTAAACAATCAAGCCATTTATCAATATACTATGTCTTATTAATTTAAGGAAGACTTGTAAAAAACAATTATATACCTAACGAAGCAAATGCAGTAAAAATCACTGGGATTCTTTAGTTTAAATTTTATTGAAACGAAATGTTCGCAAATTTTTTAAACTTAGTTTAAAAAAAATAAATAATAATAAATGGAAGCAAATGAATATTAAAAAATTGATGTGAAGTGTGAATATTCACACATTTCAGGGTTTCGCAGGTATATAATAAGTGAAGGCGGTATGCTGAGTGTGTAGGACAAATTTTACTTTGTAGTAATCACGGCAAAATGAACGATATTTTTAAAATAATTTATCGTCTGTTAATCATATAATAAGACTGGTTATTAAATTTACGCTCATAAAAATTAAATACAACATTTGTCAAAATATAACTAGAATTTTGACAAAATAATTTCAACATAATAATAATGCAAAAAAAAAAAACAGAAAAAATAAAATTCACTCCGTACTCGAACTCGAAACCCTTCGTTTTCCAGCCAGTTTAAGAGCGCTCTAACGCATGTAGCCATCGCACGCTATGCATGTGAGTGTCTTACATTGGTATAACTTTTGTACTTTGTGAACCAAAAACCACAAAAAATGCGTTATTTTCCAAAAACATAATCTGATCAAAAATTCCTGTTGTACTATTTCGGTTCACACCAATATACATTACTTAGAATTTTTTTAGATTTTTAGTTTAAACCTTCTGGGCTACAGGGTGTGGGACAAAATTTTTTTTGCACATTTTTGGCAAAAATCGCATCAAAATAATTTATTTTGCAAAAATAAAAATTTGATCGTTAATCCACGTACTAAGGGCTTTCATTTGATACCCTACTCAGAATTTAAAAAAAATATTTTTGTTTTCGATGAGCACATATTTGTTTATATTTTTAGGGGGATATGTTTTTTAGATGTTTTAGTATTTTTCCTATGTGCGGGTCAAAGAGTTGTATAAGCATGCCAAATTTCAACTCTCTAGGTTTAGCCGTTTGGCTACAATTTTTACCGAACCGACAGACAGACAGACAGACAGACAGACAGACAGACAGACAGACAGACAGACAGACAGACAGACAGACAGACAGACAGACAGACAGACAGACAGACAGACAGACAGACAGACAGACAGACGACAAAATGACGGTATAAGGGTTTTTTGGTCATACCTACAAAACCCTAAAAACAGCATTCTCTTGGCTTCTTATACTTTATTAAATACCTACAAAAGCCTGAAATGTGTGAAAATTAAAATTTCCCATTATTTTTTTAATTAATATTGCTTTATTACCTGTTCAGGTACTTTTCTTAATAACATCTTGTTTTAATATATAAAATGTAATGGCGATGTGACATTTAATAATTGACTCAGGATGTATTTCTTTTTTTTTTTTTTAGTAATTGTCATTTATTTTCATTTCTAACTGTAAATCAACTATTAAACTGACGTCAATTTTGATAAATATAGCTTCGATTACAACATTTACCGGAGCTTATGAAATTTTCATATAAATAATATAAAATGTAAAGAAATATATGCAATACAAATTAATACGAAGATTCTTTACTTTTTACAACTACTTATTGCAATACAATAAAGCGACTATCAGTATTGTTTTTAAAAAATTCTTTAATTTTATGGGAAGTTGAATGATTGGAAGTGTTAATGTATGTTCAAGATAATTTAATTACCAAAGTTTGAATGTAATGTTAGTAACATGCAAGTATTACTCAGTTGTTACATTTGGTTTCCACAGGTTGCTAGCCATTTCCTACGTTGCCATATCTTTTTAAACATCATTTTCCGTATTATTTCTATTTAATACTTGGACGAGCGAGGTTAACCATTTATTTTGAAATGTAACAAATATTATTATAATAAAAATGCCGAAAGTTCTTACCAGCCGCGCATCAAGGATGGTCTTGTCTTTTATTAATTTTTTTGATGATTCTTAAACACATTTTATTTTATTTAAATTTGTACCATACTGAACATTATTTATTATATATCTATATAATTTAAACCATAAATTTCGAGAAACGCTTCCTACTGAGTCGCCACACATCGGTTGAAAAACACTGCTCTATATCATAATTGACATAAGTCCCTTTACTTCCTAGGAAATGTAGGTTCTCAATTTCTTTTTAGAACTGTTTGGATATAACCTGGCTTGGATATATCCTGTCATTAAGTGGAAAATTATGAATCACTGAATGAAAGGCCACAATTTGGTTTTGAAAACAATGATCCGAGTTAAATGTTATAATTTTGTTGGTACTAGTTTGTTTTAAATTAACGTCAAATAATAATTTGTTACAATTTTTGGGGTTTTGTAGGTATGACTAGGGTTACCAAATGTCTCTCGTGACAGAGTAGGATATTTCAACTAAAAATAGTAGTTTAGTAGGACAGTTTTTTTTAAAATTTTTATGGTATTATGCTACGAAATATATAGGTACCTAATTAATTTCAAATCTCATAACAAGGCCTTTTTTATCATAGTAAGGCATTTTTTTCATAATGAGGCCTTTTTTAAAATTTGTTTAATAATACTATAAAAACATTTTTTATAGATTATATATTATTAAACAAATTATCAAAAAGGCCTCATTATGAAAAAAGGCCTTATTATGGGATCCAACATAACATATAATTAACAAGAAACAGTCAATAAATAATAAGTAATACTACTAATATGAAAATTAAATTATATGTTTATTGGTTCACATCTTTCTTTATATTTAACAAAATCACATTTTAGAAATAAAAATATAAAATAAATTACAAGATTTTTTTTTAAATTTTCTTTGTATATAATTTATAAGTAACAACCAATAAATAATTAACAATCAAGTTTAAATATATAAGGTAATAAAAAATATAATTAGATATGTTTATTGGTTGACGTTCACATTTTCTTTTTACCGACCGCCAACATATATACGGGAGGTATTGTGATCATACCAATTTTGACGTTTCGAGATTTCGAAGGATCTCCACGAATTGAGGTCCCTACATAACGTTTTGACTATTTTTAGCATGATGTCTGTCGGTCTGTCTGTCCGTCCGTCTGTCTGTCTGTCCGTCTGTCTGTCCATCTATCCGTCTGTCTGTCCGTCTGTCTGTGTACACGTGCAGAGCAAATTCAGCTGAAAGGATTTTTATGAAACTTCATATTTAAGCTTCTGCCATCAATGGCACGAGTTGATCAACTTTTGGTAAAGATCGGTTGACTAAAAATGGGAGTTTACTCGTGTCGATTTTAAGATTTTTGCGAATATTTCACAACAGAAAAATATCTCGAAAAAATTTATTAAACAAATGTTGCTATAAAAGCAATAACCAATAACTTTTATTTGAGACGTTTTTTGATAAAACGAAAAATTTCGAATAATTTCTGTAAAATTTTTCGAAATTTTTTCCAGGTCGCAATTTATATGTAACGTTTCCATGGTCATGATAAATAATATCTCTGTTAGAAAATATTAGGTCAAGTTATTTCTACTCTGCTGCTAGAATGTAATTTATATAAGAACTTTATGATGGCGGTCGGTCCTGTGGTGGCCACAGCTGATTTTTTTTTAAATAAAATCTTATTTTTTATATGTACCTGCTTTTTTTAATAAAGCTTTATCCTTAATGACATTTAGTCAAAACGTTATGCCTCGATCGCGTTCATCGGCAAACGTCGACTCAGCGGTAAAGGCGTCTTTAGAATTAAAAATAGTATAAAGTAGGACATTTCCGATATTTTTTAACAGTAGGTAGGACGAAGGACAAGGAGGTAAATTGTAGGACATGTCCTACTAAAGTAGGACGGTTGGTAACCCTAGGTATGACCACAAAAAAAAACCTTTTGACGTCACTTCTGTGTTTGTCTATCTGTCTGTACGGTAGAAATTGTAGCCAAACGGATTAACATAGAAAGTTGAAATTTGGTATGCTTATTCAACTCTTTGACCCACATATAGGAAAAATACTGAGAGTTCAAAAAACACATCCCGAGATAAATATAAACAATTAGGAATGTACTTAATAAAAATATTAATATTTTTTTAAAATTTTGAGTGATATACCAAATGAAACCTCTTAATGCGTGGCTCAGCAAGAAAATTTTTATTTTTGAAAAATCAATTTTTTTTATGGGATTTTTCCCTCATTTTGCCCCACACCCTATCTCTGAGAGGGCTTGATATAAAAATCTGAAAAAAATCTCCATAATGAACATTGATGGGAACCGGAATAGTTCAACAGGAATTTTTGATCAGATTAGTTTTTCGAAAAATGTCGATTTTCTTATGTCGCCGATAAAAAAATATATTAAAAAAAAAAAAATCATTGTGTGGTCCGAAGGAAAGCTCTTAGGACGCAGATTAAGGAATAAAAAATAGTTTTTTTAAATTCGTTTGTTTTTTACTACGATTTTAGCCAAAAATGTGCTAAAAACGTTCTTGTCCCGCCCCTTTTTACCCAAAGGGGTTAAACTAAACATCTGAAAAAATCTGTGTCGGAAACGTACGAGAGGAATTTTTGAACCGATTGCGTTTTTGAAAAATATGGTATTTTGTGTTTTTGACATCATTAATTATTTTTTTTAATTCATGGCTAAATTATGGCTAATTATTATTAAAAATATAATAAAAAAAATTAAGAGATGAGGAACGAGTTTTGAACTCACACCAACACATTGTTAATAGAACAAATATTCCTGTATATCCAGTATTATGTTGGCTTCTTACACTTATTAAATACCTATAAAAGCCTGAAATGTGTGAAAATTCACACTTCACATCAATTTCTAATTATTATAGTGTTAGAAAAGGGGAATGCCATCATTTTCAATTCCATGGGTGAAGTATCAAAATTACGAAAATATTGTACAAAAACGTTTAAAGTTATTGTATAAAAAGTAAAAAGAAAAATATTTAAGTTAAATAAAAAAAAGCCTTTTAAAAAACTTCTGCAATTTAATATTATTAGCCAGTATCAAGAAAGTATAAAAATAATGAAAGTATTATAATTGGTCTACAAAGGAAAGATTCCAATATTTTTAAAAAACATTATTTCTACGCGAAGTGTCAAAATACTAATTGAAAAAGCTTGGATGATTGTAAATAATATGTTATGAGAAATAAGTGTATATCATCAGAGTTCGTTCTGAATGTTTCAGTATAAATATTTCAGGAAACGCGGATGTAGTTATTAATAGCGCTCTTTCACCGATTCACTGTAGATGAAATGTACTTCCGACATGTCAGGCGATTGTTTAACTTCATTGTTCATCTGTAATAATTTTATAAATTAATTGCAAGATAAAGTTAATAATAATTAAAAAATCGGATGTATCCATGACTTTCCAATTACAATTCACATATTATAATAATTGTTTTAAACTGCTTTATTTGTAAACTATTATTTCATTTGTATTATTATTAGTTTATAACGCTCTATGGCGTCTTCCGATTTCCAATCTTCACTATTTTTTAACCTTTGCTCCTCGCTCAGTCTTTTTTCTTTCATCTCTTTTTGATTCCTTAGCCCCAGATTTAGTAGGTCTTCCTTTTTTCAGTGGCGGCTGGTACAGGGAAGGCAACGGGGCAATGCCCTCCCAATTATTTACTTTTGAAAAAAATCTTTAGTAAAAAATAATAATAATAACATGTATTATTTTCATTTTACCCATTTTAAATTAACACGTTGACTGCCGTGAGAATCACACGGTGATGCACATCGCATCCAAAGCTATTGGCCACGAGCATGACCAACATTCTCAAACACTGCGGGTTTTAATAGCATGGAGATACAACATTCGCTACTCAGATCAATGTAACTCTTATGCAAGCCAAGATACTTGGCTGTAAGCAACTGAAACTGCTTTTGGCTTGCTCCTGAGTGACTCGATTGTTGATTCTCACGGCCTGAAATGTAAGTAGTTGGTTTGACACAAAGGCAAATAAACTCTTCCTTCACTCCAGCATTTTTAGTGAAAGAGAACGATTTTAAATTTTGTCCAGTCACATCTTCCCACTTTAGATCATTACTATTATTACGCTGTTCAACCTCACTACTATTATCATCACTTTCTTGCATATTTCTTTCAATGACATCATTTATTGTGTCCAATACATTATCCTATATGTCTCTTGATGTGGTGGAAGTAGTTGGCTCATTCAACACTGACTTTTTGCAAATTGGTTTACTATCAGAAGAATCACTAGAACTGTCCGGAATAAACTCATCACCCGAATCTTCAAATGGTTCATCTTCGTCTGAAAGACATTCCTGCCACAAGCGCAACAATTTGTCTTGTTCTTCTTCGTAACTCATTTTTTTAACACCTACTATTATCAAAAATAAAGAACTATAGGCCACTTGCAACTTCTAATTCACTTTGCAGGCTGCATACATGCACGTATGAACAAGTATATACACATTACACAAACAAGACAAGTTTACCCGAATCAACACATGATTCATACGGCCAATTAGTGCGTAATTCTTGTATATGGGCCGCGTGAATCAGATGGTGTCTCTCAGCTCAAATCAGCGCAAAAATACGTTTTTTGAGAAAAAATGTATTCAATTAGAGTTACTAATCTTATCGCCGTCCTATTCAAGGAAAAAACAGTTCCGGCCATACAGGACCAGATTTTGGTCACTATTGCGGCAGTCAACGTGTTAATATTTAGTTATATTGAAATGTTATATATAACTTAAATTCGCATCGCGCCGCGTTTCGCTTCCTAAAACGAATCAATCGTCTACCAATTGGAAGTAACTCATGGTGGACGATTCCCTTTCAGTCCCACCACACACATAGCATCACCTTGTTCGGCGTCAATCTTCGCTTCGCGAACGCTTGTGACAGCTCACCGTCCCTTGTCCACGATCTTTTACGCTTCCGATTGTCGTACGTCATCCATTTTCCATCACCGGTTATGACACGTTTCAGAAATGGCTCGATTTCGTTGCGTTTCAGCAGCGCATCGCAGATGTTATTTCGGTCTATCATGTTTTTCGCGCTCAACTCATGAGGAACCCATATATCGAGCTTCTTTTTGTAGACAGCTTTCCGTAAATGGTTCAAAACAGTTTTGTGATCAATGCCTAGCTCCGTACCAATATCGACACTGCTGATATGCCTGTCTTGCTGGACTTTTTCAAGAATTTCATCAGCTTTTTCACCGATTGGACTACCAGAGCGTGAGTCATCTTTAACATTAAAATTACCAGAACGAAAGCGAGCGAACCATTTCCGCGCAGCAGATTTTGATAAAGTACCTTCATCGTACACAGCACAATTTTTTCACAAGCCTGCGCAGCGTTCTTCAAAATATAGCGCAATTTTTCATTACTTTTCTCCATTTTCAAACGCAAACAATTTTCCAACCACTGCACAAATTTTGATGTTTAGACACTCAAATTAACACTCAAACTGTCACCTTTCCAACGAGCGATTAGTGGCGTCGCAGCGATCTGTGATTCCTGAGTTATTTGCAATTGGCGCCGTCTATCGGTAAAAACGCCACGAACTTTTTCCCAGACCTATATTTGGTCAAAAAGTATGGAAACTTATACAAAAATAAATTATAACTAAAAATTAAAATAATTCTTTAATATTTGGTGGCATAGCCCTTTGCTTTAATCACAGAAAAACATCTTCTTAGCAATGAATCTATTAAATTAGCACATATTTGTTGGCGGATGTTTTTCCGCTCTTGCTCTATAATTTTAAAAAGTTGGTCTTTGTTTGTAGCTGTATTTTTGCGAATTTGCCTTTCTGAATGATCCCAATTGATTCATCCCTTTATTCGATTAAGATCAGAACTCTGAGACGGCCATTTCATTATCGGTAAAATTTTAACTTCTTTCCATTACTCCCGAACAATTTAAATTTGCTTTCATCACTCCAAAGGACCGTTTTCCATTTATGAATGAATCATTCCAAATGATCTCTAGCAAAATCCATTCGAGTCCTCATGTTTTTCTTAGAAATAAGTGGCTTTTTACCGCTACTCTACCAAATAGTCCCATATTATTTAGTCTCTTTCTTATAGTACGATTTAACAATGAAATATTAAAATTTTCTAAGATTTCCTCAGAAATGTGTCTTGTTGTCTTTTTCGGATGACATTCTTTTAATAATTTTATCTACTCTTGATGTGTTTTTCACGGTCGCCAATTTTTAATTTAACGTCCACGGTGCCTCTATCATTAAATTTCTTTATAATTTTTGAAATCGTACCTTTTGGTATATTTAAAAGTTCAGAAATGTCACACTGTTTATTTCCACGGTGGTATACATTAATACGTCAATATAATAGTGAATAAGTTTTATAATAAAATCTTCAATTCAACAAGCTGGTTATTGCACAGTAGAGCATGTTTGATACTTTGATAGGTTTGCATACTTTTTGGTCAGACGCATTTTAAAATTTTAATGTAAAATACCGAATATGTAAAAATAATTTATTCAAATAGGGGATAGGTATGATTTTTTAATTTTTTTTATTATATTCCTCTTGTTGCATATAAACATAAAAAACAGTTTTGCATTTTTTTTTTTAATTTGAAGGCTTAAAAAATCATAAATGTATGTAGCGCGCGAAAACGACGTGTGACGTCATACCCCTTCTAAGTGACGCAGTACACTACTAGCCTACCCAGTGTACTGCGTACAGCCTACGCAGTGTACAGCGTGCAGACTACATAGTCTGTTGTGAAATTATTTGCTTGTATGTCTTTTATAGGTTATGTAAAATTAGAGTTTTTTTAATTAAAATAAAGTTTAATTTTATAAAAAATAAAAACAATTTATAAATGTTTACCGAATTAAATTTTATATTAAAGTATATAAAATATGGAAGATTCAGGCCCCAGTACTTCGAAACATAGTCGATAATATTGTTTAGTACCGATGTGCACAAATAGTTCAAATAGAAATCTAAAAAAACAATTTATATCATTGCCTGATGGCGAAAAACAACAGAAAAGGCGAAATTTGTGGCTGAAAGCTATGAGGCGAAATAAAACCGATATTTCAGAAAAGAGTAAACTTTATGTTGTGTCCATAAATGCATCAATGTTGGGTAAATTATCACTCTGAGCCCGAACAAAATCTTAATCTGCCATTTTAATAATAAATGCGTGAAAAATTGTTTAAAAACAAATACAAAACTCTCGAACAATACAATATACACACGTAAAGATTATTTTGTAGCTGTATCTGTGACGTCAAACCACAGTCGTTTGACGTCATACTCAGTCGTATTTACTCGGCAACCTTCGGGCCGTGGTCGGCTTATTTCAAATTTACAATATTTTAATTAAAAAATTTGGCTACAATATTAATTAAAATGTGATTTTTGTTTGGTTAGGTGACATAACTAACATTAAAATATCAAAAAAATGTAGTTTAAAGGAAATATAAATTTTATGCGTATCCCCTATTATTGCAAAATATTTCTCTTTTCTCTTAAATTATATACAAATTACAAGAAAAAAAAAGTATCTATAATAATTTAATTTTTATATGGAAAAATGTTTCAATACTTATGGCCACCACTGTAAATTGCTGCCTGTGTACATTAAATCATTTCATGACACCCTTACTACTGAGTTGTGACACATTAAGATGTCACGGCACACTGATTGGAAAGCACTGGTATAGAGAAGAGGAGGCGAGAAACGGCGCCAGCAATATATTATTATGTCAACAAAAATACAAAATTAATATGTTAATTATCATTCAATTACAATGATAAAAATCTGAATGGACATTAATAAAGATTGCATCACATTTCTTCGCATTCAAATAGTATATTGCTCCTTGAAACATTGTATTCATTTTTGATATTTGAACATGCATCCATCAGTCATGACCATTAATGGTTACGACATTCTATTTAAATAAAATAGAATTCTTAAATGAAGATATTACTGTGAGAATATAAACATTTACACATGGACACTTTCATGAATATCTCATTCAAGTGACAACCGAGACAATTAAATCAAATACAATAACTATATATAACAGAAAAAGTAAGGTTATGTTTCCTTTGAACAATAACAATGTGTAATGACATTACAAGTGAAATGATGACTTTTTCCCAGCATTAAGTCTTTAGTTATTCAACGTCTTATGATAATTTTAGCTGATTTTTGGAGTATCTTCCGGAATTTCCAAATAACTTAAGATATGTATTAGGTTTGATCAAAATACTATATAGTATATAGTACTATACAAAAATTTAATTTAACACATTAATACTAGATGCTAACACAACATCACATGACAGAGAATTCCACCGATCAAAAATTCTATTTGTGAATAAGTTCATATGACTGTTGCGAAATGAAGGTTTTTTTTTAACTTAAACTGGTGACCACGAAGTCTGGTATCACAGTTAATACTGTACATGTTGGACAAATCGCACTGAAAAGCACCACTCACAACACGGAACATATTAATTAAATCACCACGTTCACGTCGCTCTTTCAGGGTGGTCAACTTCAACTGTCTCAGACGTTCTTCATATGGTACAAAACCAAAGCCTAGAGGAAGACGAGTAGCGCGTCTTTGGACAGATTCCAGCAACTGAATGTCGCGCACTAATAACGGAGACCACACTGGTATCGCAAACTCAAGATGAGGCCGAATGTTTGTCTTGTATAGGATAGTTAACATCCTGGGGGTTGGCCGATAGAAAGCTTTCTTAATCAAAAACAACATAGAGTTGGCTTTTCTAACAGATTTGGTTACTTGTTTAGTCCATCCTAGGTCAGAAGTGATAGTAATACCCAAGTCAATGTGTTCAACAACTGATTTAATATATCGGTTATTGATTAGGTATTGTTTTCGGGGGTTTTTGGTGCCAATGTGCAGGACAACAGTTTTGTCATCATTTAAAGGGATTAGCCAGATTTTTGCCCACTCGTTGATATTATCCAAACCAACTTGAATCAAATGGTAGTTGCAGATCGGGTCATTGTAAAATTTTCCATCATCAGCAAAAAATAGTTTCGGAGAAGATATAGACTGAATAAGATCAATTGTAAAGACTAAGAAAAGAAGAGGACCGAGCACCGAACCTTGTGGAATCCCACTTAACACAGGATATTGTTTCGAAACATGATCGGCAATTTTCACTTGAAAGGTTAAATCGGTTAAAAATGCTCCGATCCATTTCAGCAGTTTTCCACGAACCCCGTGTTCCAGTTTGAACAGGAGTCTTTTTATAGCTACTTTATCAAATGCCTTACAAAAATCCAGATAAATGACAACAACTGAAACTCCCACATTAATAGATGTTATCCAGTCATATGTAGCGTTAAGCAAATTAGTGGTCACTGATCGGCTAGGAAGGAACCCATGCTGTTCGTTGGGTATTACACCATTTTCAGAAAGAAACTTTTGAAGAGACTTGACAATAATGCAATTTGTCTCCTTTCTTGAAGATTGGTGTGACATAAGCTTGGCACCATGATGACATTAGCCACAATTGTTAAATTAAATCGTTTAATATATTTTTATTATCTTTGTACCCCTTTCTTCTTATATACAAATTCCATCCCGCATTGCTTTCTTAAGAAAATGGTCACCCTATCGAAAAGCTAACCAGAATAATACAAATCTACTCCCACGAATCGAGCAAATTTTTGCTACCAGAAGTTCGAAGATTCTTTGAGTTTTTGTAAAAATGTTTTGAGTATAAACTTCAGTTAAATGAAAATTCTTACACTATAAATTAACAGAAGAAAATTAATATAATTAATTTTTATTGTTGCGTTGTATGTAGCATGAGTTTCGCAAATATAATGATTGTGTGAATAGTGCCTTAATAAACAGGATTGCCACTCGTCCATACCTTTAGGGACTTCTTATAAAAATTCTGAATTTATACGACTAAATTTATGAATATTTTGGAAATTTGATTTAGTTTTTATATTGGATCTTGGTCCCACATACTACGATTTCGTACTATACGCGATTTTGTAGGAACATAACAGCCGTGTTGTAGGAAAGCTAACTGTATTGAAATCAAGTCAGTGAGAACCCTTCTAATTTTGATTAGGTTATAATAATCCTCCTACATCTACATCAAATTAAGTTATTAACAGAATTTTAACATTTCCTACCAGGTATTGTCTTGAGGCACTAGCACATTTTCTGCGATTCTCTGATATGAAAGGTCATTTGCGTTTTAACTCCTTTTTAGGTAGTATTGTGTATTAGGTGGTACACCTACACTCAGCATTATTACGTTGTATAATAAGTTATGGTAACAATATTAACAAAATGAATTAGTGAAAGATTTATCACAGACCATAATTTAACAGACGAATCAAATTAATAATTAATGTGAAATGTAAATTTGCATCAATTCAGGGTTTAGTATTAGTAAACGACCACATTTTTTTACTGTAATCACATCCAAAACAAGTTTGTTTCTGAAAAGTACCATCTGTCCATATAGACTGCGGTCAAATTTTCAGCCATATTCATCGTGTGGTTTAATTTTTACAATCGATTGAAGAAAACAAGTTTTGTTGTTTTGGAACAATGGGAACGAACGAGTTTCGTGCAGTGATGAAACACTTTCATTTGAAAGGCAAAACTCCGAAAAAGTTCATGGCACATTTGTATCGACGTTTAAAACTGTTTTCAATTGGGTGAATGAGTTTAAAAGTGGTCGTACATCCACAAGTGATGAACATCGTTCGCAACGTCGAAATGGTCTCGAGTGTTCGACGAGTCAAAGTGCGCAAACTTGTTGAGGCTACAGGAATATCATATGAGTCACGGCTCAGTGGTTTCATTTTTGCACGAAAAATTGTGTATGAAAAAGATATCGGCAAGATGGGTGCCACGTGTGCTCACAGTGGAGAAAAAATGCAATCGTGTAATTGATGGCGAATATGCATGAATTACGCTTCGAATTGTTGCCGCATCCATCGTATTTACCAGATTTAGCCCCCAGCGACTTTTTCCCGGCTCCCGGCTCCCGGCTCCCGGCTCCCGGCTCCCGGCTCCCGGCTCCCGGCTCCCGGCTCCCGGCTCCCGGCTCCCGGCTCCCGGCTCCCGGCTCCCGGCTCCCGGCTCCCGGCTCCCGGCTCCCGGCTCCCGGCTCCCGGCTCCCGGCTCCCGGCTCCCGGCTCCCGGCTCCCGGCTCCCGGCTCGCGACTCGCGACTCGCGACTCCCGACTGACGACTCACGACTCACGACTCACAACTCCTCTCAGTCGTAAATCGTAAATTCTATTCCAAATGTTTAAGCGGGACTAAATGTATTTTTTATTTTCTTAAGTTATCATTTAAGCTCAATTTTCAACGATCGAAGAGGGTTTTTATTAAACAAAATGATAAAAAGCCTCATTCAATCGTTAAAAGTTAGTAAATTTCAATATCTAGTTCCGCTGAACCTAAAGAAACAGACTATATTTACAATAAATGTCTTGGGTTGGGGTGAATTGTTTTTAGTCATTTTCATTTCATCTTCACTTTTTGTGTCATTTTTAATACAAATTTTCGAATATATTAGTTTTAATAAGTTTTTATTGTATTTTATATACTCTATTTTTCATAAAAAGTCACTTTTTCCCTTTGACATTTAGATTTTGGCTGCCAACATGAAACATAAAATAATCACGAAGCTCGTTACAAGTTGAGAAACTAAAAATCCAGTTTAGTTCCGTTTAAACATAATAAACAGAGTATACAGAAAAAGATTAAATGGATATAAGTACAAACAAATATTTTTACTGAATCATATTAATCTGTTAATACGAGCAGTACGAGTATTAATTTAATTTTAAACTGTAAAGCATGAAGGAAACCAGGTAAAACCGGTATTGAATGTTTTTAATTTAATTTTTATTCTTGAACAGAGAACAAAATGTAGTTTCTGTTTCCGTTATTAAAATAATTCTGCTAATATGTTTGTTTGATTTCGTTTTCGATTTGTTCTAATCCATGATAAAAATTGAATTAAAGAGTCGAGAGTTGATAGCTTTTTTCGACACCCGGCTACGACTCCGACTCCTTCAAAAAACTTCGACTCCTCGCCTCCCGACTTCCTTTCCCCAACCCTACACAGAACCAGATGGACACAATGTGTAAGGCTACGGTTACAGTGGAAGCGTGTTCGCCCGAAGTACAGTTCGGGCGTATTAGCGCGTAAACGGGCATATTCGCGCGTATACGAGCGACTAGATAAGTGGTGTTTAGTTCTAGCAGTTATTTTAATGACAAAAAAATAAATAAATGGGATATTTGTATTAATAATGCTACAAAAAAATTACATTTTAAAATGATATTAACCTTAACCAAAAATTGTTTATTGGAAGTATGAATTACAAACCTTAAACAAAACGGCCAAAAAGTACAATTCAAACGATGAAAGTAACTAGATTGCAAAATCTAGTTCCACCTAAACGTTTGGAATAGCCTATAATGCTCCAATTTCTTAGTAATATAGAAAATATCAAGAATGTTTACATAATAAAGCAGGTTAATTTTGACACAATTCACCTTTGAGTAATTTTATATATGGTATATTTTTTTCTTCATTACATTAATTAAAAAAATACGACACTGTTATTCACGTACCACCAAGTCTTCTTTCAGGTACCACTAGTGATACGCGTACCACCGGTTGAGAACCACTGGTGTAAACCATTCATATGTTGTTTTGTTTTTTATTATGTTTAGAACATGGAAAAATTAAATATTTCTCCTTATCGCTAACTTTTAATTCAGTCGCCACTTCATCCCATAATTTACGTGATTGATCAATGGTAAGTTTTACATTTTTGATCCCATAACGATCTTCGATCAAAAACTAAAAATATTAATTTCTCAATATTCATTTTTTATACACAGACTGTACCACAGAGCAAGTAAAACAAGTGGACTGTACGGAGATAAGAACTGTAGGTAGAACGCATACTCGCGCAAACAAAACATACAATTTTGAATTCAGCTATTCGGGCGATTTACAATACACAGATGTGTACTTCTACATGCTAGAATTAGTCGCTCGAATGCGGGCGAGTACGAGCGCAGTTCGCGCGATTGATAAGCTTCTACAGTAACTAAACCTGTGTATTTCTACACGCTAGAATCAGTCGCGCGAATGCGGGCGAGTACGCGCGAACACGCTTCCACTGTAACCGCAGCCTAAGACAAACTCTTCTGGATGCTAGGGTGACACAATTTAATTTAAGCTTATGAGGTCCTGTACAAGATATTCCATGTTGAGTTGATTTCCCGAACTGAGCGACAAAGCGTCTTTAATTCCGTTACTTTTTAATTCTAAGTATGAGCATAAAGTTTTTTCTGTTAATTTTGAGAGTATCGTACAGCTCTGATTAAATTGTTTGGTCCGAGCTACCGAATGTCTTGAACTGGTAGTCCCTTCATAGTTAAGAACAGAGGTTAAGTAAAGTGTGAGTAATTAAAGTAAAAACCTCCGAATGGATTTGACGTTTGCAGAAAAACATGGATATCTATGACTTCGACTTCTACCTTAGGTCGTCCTCGTGCAAATTTACACTCATAAGTCTACGTTACTATAGCTAATTAACTCTTTTTAGGGTTTTGTAGGTATGACCAAAAAACCCTTATACCGTCATTTTGTCGTCTGTCTGTCTGTCTGTCTGTCTGTCTGTCTGTCTGTCTGTCTGTCTGTCTGTCTGTCTGTTCGGTAAAAATAGTAGCGAAACGGCTAAA
Organism: Liopterus haemorrhoidalis; assembly: GCA_963971575.1. Taxonomy (NCBI): domain Eukaryota; kingdom Metazoa; phylum Arthropoda; class Insecta; order Coleoptera; family Dytiscidae; genus Liopterus; species Liopterus haemorrhoidalis. The sequence goes on from OZ020611.1 coordinate 212,639,259, forward strand.
CCTAGAGAGTTGAAATTTGGCATGCTTATACAACTCTTTGACCCGCACCTAGGAAAAATACTAAAACATCTAAAAAACATACCCCCCTAAAAATATAAACAAATATGTGCTCATCGAAAACAAAAATATTTTTTTAAAATTCTGAGTATGGTATAAAATGAAAGCCCTTAGCACGTGGATTAACGATCAAATTTTTATTTTTGCAAAATAAATTATTTTGATGCGATTTTTGCCAAAATTGTGCAAAAAATTTTTTGTCCCACACCCTGTAGCCCAGATGGTTTAAACTAAAAATCTAAAAAAATTCTAAGTAATGTATATTGGTGTGAACCGAAATAGTACAACAGGAATTTTTGATCAGATTATGTTTTCGGAAAATAACGCATTTTTTGTGGTTTTTGGTTCACAAAGTCCAAAAGTTATACCAATGTAAGACACTCACAGGCAAGGCGTACGATAGCGTTATTGGTTAGAGCACTAGCTAAAACTCGCTGGTAAACGAAAGGTTTCGAGTTCGAGTACGGAGTGAATTTTTGTTTTTTCTGTTTTTTCTTTTGCATTTTTATTATGTTGAAATTATTTTGTCAAAATTCTAGTTATATTTTGACAAATGTTGTATTTAATTTTTAAGAGCGTAAATTTAATAATTATCTTATTATATGATTAACAGACGATAAATTATTTTAAAAATATCGTTCATTTTGCCATCATTACTACAAAGTAAAATTTGTCCTACACACACAGCATACCGCCTTCACTTATTATATACCTGCGAAACCCTGAAATGTGTGAATATTCACATTCAACGTCCAAGTAGTGTTTTTGATTACAGTAGCTTAGTACATCGTACTTATTTTAAAACAAAACAACGAAATGAAGAGTGAATTAAATAGTTAATTTTCTCATACAGAGTTAACAATAAATAAAACGATAGTGATAGTAATCAAATAGCACGCATGTTAGCAGGTGAGGGAGTAGCTAGTAGCTGAGAGAGAGATGCGGGGTATAGAGTAGAGAGGAGGCTCCGTGCAGCAGAGGTTAGTGAGAGGAGACATTTCGGCATCGTTCCGTTAATGATGATATCCACAATCGAGTACAACCGTTGATGGTGGAGGGGTTATCCTGAACCATCTTATGTAGGTTATAACACCGTGTTGTGGGGATTTAGGACAGCTATATACAGAGTTGTAAACGCTCAACTGCAGTTCATTCTTATTGTGTTGCCAGTAGCTTCAAGTTTATTTTTCGGTAAGTGCAACATTTATTTATTACTTTTACGTTGAGTGAGTAAGAATTTGTGATTACAGTTTTGATTGGACAGTGAAATTTATTTTAAAAATATAATGTTAAGGGATGATTACCCTGTCTTACCTATGACATTAGGGGTTAATTTTATAGTCACAAACCTCGTAAATATTCCAATATTCCTTTACTATCCAATGATATTACAAATAAAATTCTGTAAAAGCATATGTAAGACATAATTTTGTGAAATAGAAGAAAAATAGAAGAGTACAATACAACAATCTTGTCTATCAACAGTTTTTTCTATCTATTCACAATAACTATTTAGATTTTTTTGAATATATTGGCGTTATTTATAATTTCTCTATGTCTGCACCTTTGAAAATACACGTAAATAAGAATGTAGTTTGGAAAAAAATACTGTATTTAATTTCAGTTTAAAATATAATTTTATTCAATTATTAATTTCATTTAAATTTAAGTAAATATAAACCTGAATTTTGAAATAAATAATTGAACTTTTTCGACCAATACGTATTAGAATACAAGTTATTTTTTTCTCTTATTATTATATTTTCTTAATTAATTTCGATTTTTACTTTATTTTAACTTTATCATATTAAATTAGCGCTTATTTTTTGTCCCCATAATCCTCACTATTATAGAATTTGTATTAAAAATAATAAAGAATAAATTTATTTGTGTACTTAGGATTATATTAGCAAATAAAATAGTCATTTAAAAAAGTAAATAAATACTAAACAAATAAATATACAAAAATAATATAGTATCAGTTAAATATTAAGTTCAATGAAATAAAATAAAAAAGAACCATACCATGTATTGTAAGTACAGAGGTTCTTAAACTTGTAGAACGCGAGGTCCAATAAAAGATTTTTTTTTTTGTGGTCCCCTTAATTTTTATATGTTCATTTTCCGACAGAGTAATGAATCCAATTATTAAATATAAAGGATTTATTCAAATACCAATTTGGTCATAAAACTTAAATTTAATTATTTAAATCTCATTTGAATAAATTTATTTCCTTTTGAACATAGAGGTCCCCCAGACCTTCAGTTACGGACCCCTAGGGGTCGGCTGACCCCAGTTTAAGAATCAGTGATATAGTATTATACTGATCTGGTAAAATAAAATGAAAAAAAAAAAACTGAATATAAATAAATTATATAGAACTAAAATTTTTATATTTACTGACACTAGGCAATATGCCAAGGTTTTTTAAAAAGATTTTTAATATAGATAAGTTTTTGGATTTTTTTTTTCCAAATTACGTTTTCCTTGCATTGTCCCTATTTAAAGTACTTATCATATCTAGCATATAGAATGTACAATCTCATATAATTTTAGAAATTAATATAGCATTCTTGGCGGGAAAACTATAACAATTTTTTTTAATTCATATCGTATGTCTTTTTTCGATATGCAACATGGAGCTTTCCCATCCAATTTTCCATTACATATTCTATCTCTGCTATGAGTTTTAGACAAAAACTTTATTAATAAAAATTGTTCGGTATTTTAGTCCCAACACAATATGCCTAATTTTGAATAAAAAATCCTAATTTGTTTGGGATGAAATACTTGGGCCTCCAAGGTCACCAGATTTAAATCCTTGCGATTTAAAGCAAAAATATATAATTGTAAAAAAAAATATCTCTCAATAACTTAATAGTAGATATCAGACAACATTGATCTGTAATTTTTTAAATATATTTGTGGGTCTAAAAAATATTTTTTTATAGTTTTGTGTAAAAATGTTCAAGTAATACATCAACATTTTTTTCGACTTGATTGCTTACAGTTTAGAATCTTCATCGAAAAATATTATAACGTACTTCATGATAATGGAGTGATTTGTTAGACGTGTTCTTTACAAAAACTAAATCATTTTTACCCGTAACACCTATATTGAGAACCGCGACACATTAAAAAAATAGACTACCAAGTACAATAACTATAAGTAGTTTTCACAATAGAACAAAATAATTATAAACATATTTGAAGAATGAAGATATAGCTACAATTTGCCGCATCGTACGCAAATATGCGTCGATTGGTTTACAAAATTGCGTCTATAATGCAATTTGTTTCTTTACAATTACATAACAATTTTTTTCTACAATTAAAAATATCTAATTAGATAGATAAAACGTTACTGCAAGTTTTAATATATAGATTGTTATTAATTTTATTTCCGATTGTTAGTTCTGGATAAGAAATTATTGAGAAACTATAGGGTTGAGCGCCGATGCAAGCAATGTTATTAAAGCCTACAATTAAACTGCATTCACAGCTCTTAAATTAGTCGACTATAGACTATGCATTCTGTATAAAATAGTAGATAGTTTTAATGTTTAACGAAAGCTTTTACAGCTCTGAAATTTAATGCGTAACGAATGTTATGGCATCTATGTTTTTTTAAACCAAAGATGGAAAAAAGCATTTGTGACTTTTTACGACCCGCCATCGTGATTTCTTACTAAATTTTAATAACAAAATTATAACTGCAACTACAGCAAATCTTTTTCGTTTCGCAATTTCCAAAATTTGTTGTAATGTGTGTGACAGTATTTTTTAGGTTATGTAAAGTGAGATAGCTAATTTGTGTTTATATGTCTGTCTCATTAAAACAACGCACTAACTACAATCGACCAAGCATAATGCGTTAAATTTAAAGATCTGAACGGTCGCTCGCGTTTTCATATGACAAACTTGTCGATAGTCGACTAATTTAAAAGCTGTGAATGCAGCTTTATAGCTTCGACAGCATAATGTGAAGAGTATTTTCGCAGCAGATAACGCTTACAAATTAATCTTTTAATTAAATCTGCATATTTCAATTATAAAGTTAGTTGTTACTTTCATTTAATGTTGAAATTTATTTAAACTAACAATACCCGTATATATTTCATTTATTAGAGTTTTGTAGGTATGACCAAAAAACCCTAATACCGTCATTTTGTCGTCTGTCTGTCTGTTCGGTAAAAATTTTAATCAAACGGCTAAACCTAGAGAGTTCAAATTTGGCATGCTTATACAACTCTTTGACCCGCACATAAGAAAAATACTTAACATCTAAAAAACACATCCCACTAAAAATATAAACAAATATGTGCTCATCGAAAAAAAAAAAATTGTTTTTTAAATTCTGAATAGGGTATAAAATGAAAGCTCTTAGTACGTGGATTAACGATCAACATTTTATTTTTGCAAAATAAATTATTTTGATGAGATTTTTGCCAAAATTTTGCAAAAAAAATTTGTTCCACACCCTTGGGCCCAGATGGTTAAAACTAAAAATCTAAAAAAAATGTAAGTAATGTACATTGGTGTGAACCGGAATAGTGAAACAGGAATTTTTGATCAGATTATGTTTTCGGAAAATAAAGCATTTTTTGTGTTTTTTGGTTGACAATTTACAAAAGTTATAGTTATGTAACACGCTAGACTGGAAGACGTATCATAGTCTAATGGTTAGCATGCTCGCTAGCTACCCAGATTTTTAGGGTTCGCTCCCGGGCAGAGGAGACAATTTTATTTTTTGTTTTTTTTTCCATTTTTTTTTTCTTTAAATTATTTTATCAAAATTCTTGTTATATTTTAGCAAATGTTGCATTTAATTTTTAAGAGCGTAAATTAAATACTCAGTTGGAATGTTGGAATTATATTTTCATTCTATGTGTCATGTATACGAAACCAAAGAGGCGGAGCATATGACACCCAATGGAAGCCATAGGCGCAATTTTCAAAACCTTAATGAACCTTGCTGTATAAAAAAATACTGCACATATTTAGAAACCTAAATAGTGGTATTAGGTATTCGAATTAAATTTAACAAAAAAATATGTTTTTAAAGCTCTTAGATTAACAAACGATAAATTATTTTAAAAATATCGTTCATTTTACCGTGATTACTACAAAGCAAAATTTGTCCTACACACTCAGCATGCCGCCTTCACTTATTATGATATATACGTGCAAAACCCTGAAATGTGTGAAAATTCACACTTCACATCAATTTTTTATAAAGAATTTTTTATCTATAATACCATATTTATAATAATAGTAATAATAATAATAATCCTTTATTAATCTACAGACATATGAAATGTATAAGACCAGACACAATAAATAGGTACAATACAGGTATAATAAAATCACTGTGTACTATCAGCAAAATATTCGTTAATAGAATAGTAGCTTTTAGAAATTAAATGATTTTTGAGCTGATTTTAAATTTTTTTCTCAATTGTAATTCATGTAATGTCCTTCGGTAACGCATTGTATAGCGTTATTTGACAATAACTAGGACATTTTTTGTATGTTGAGAGCTTATGTTTCGGAATTTCTAACATGTTATCAGATCTAGTATTGTAATTATGGAAATCATTTAGTTTGTTAAATGAAAGAAAATGTTTCCATACATAACATACATTTATATAAATGAAAATGCAGGGCAGTCAGAATTTCCAGCTCTTTAAAAAAATGTTTACAATTGGTTCTTTTAGGGACACCAATAATTGTTCTGATACTACGTTTTTGAATGGAAAAAACTCTTTTAGCTTCATATGATTTACCCCAAAATATTAAACTGTAGGAGACTAAAGAGTAAAAAGAGGCATAATAGTAAGCCTTAATAGCAAATAAATTTGAGATCTGTTTCAGCCTAATAATTGCAAAGCAAATCTTTGTTAGTTTATTACAAAGAGCTTGAATCTGAAGATGCCAGTTGAGGCGTCTGTCCAAAATAATCTCCAAATAGTTAGCTTCATGTGATGAGTCTAATAAATTATTCTCCAGAAAGATAGGATTTACCATGATATTATCATAATTACTAACATTAAAATGAATGTAACACATGATATCTATGTTACGAATGTATGTTATTTGAAGTACGTGTTCGTGTTCGTATTTATGACACGTTGAATCAAGGGCTACCTCTATAGCGGGCTAGCGAGGTAAGGTATGTGTTCTGTCTGAGTGTCGCAGTCTCCGGCACAGACATCTCATTGCGGGTCAACTAACTGTCAGTTTCTACCTCATCTTGCTATATACAGCACAGCTTATAACCTTGTAGTTGTTTCACCTACCACAATTAACTGATCATTAAGATAATTACAGAATTTATCATCATTCACTTATGGTTATAACCGTTTCAGTTAATTGTTAATGTTAAATTAAAATTGTTTAAGTTTCATTTTGTTTAGTCATTATTTTTATAAACCTTGAAATGTTTTGAAGGTAAATCTTGAATGAATCCGAATCTCTCCTTCAACATATGTCTTTTTTATAAACTTGGCATGACCAAAAAATCCTTATATCGTCACTCTGTGTCTGTCTGTATGGTAAAAATTATAAGCAAACAAGAATTTGTTGCAGCCACCATATTCTTCATTAACAGATCAAAATTTACGAAAATACGTTTGAAATGAACTAAACTTTTCAATTAAATTTAATATTTCACGTTTACTAATACTTTTGAAATAATAGAAGTCAAAACGTAAAAACTAATATAGAAATTAAAGTTAATATTAACGTATTGACTTGCCGGTCGCTATGGCGTAGTGGTCAGCTCATTTGACTACCAACCATGGGGGCTCGGGTTCAAATCCCGGTTATGGCATGGAAATTTTCTCAAACAAAAATTGTCCTGGCTAATTGCCACAGTAGCAAAGGCCATTAAAAATTAAAAAAAAAAAAAAAAAACGTATTGACTTGGAAAATTAAAGTTTTTGCATTCGAATCAAAGTCATTTGTGTGACAGTATGAAAAAAAAAACCTAGGTTTTAAAGACTAGGCAAATGGAACATGATTCAATTCCTTTGTCTTTCTTTCCAGGTTTGTCAAAAAGCGCGTGCGCCAACTGGTATTTTCTCGCTCTCAGTTGTTGTATCGTTGTCTTTTTTTACGTTGAGGTTAGTTTGAATATATAATTGTTATTTTTGAATATAATATAAAAAAAAAAGATTTTGGAAGAACAACTAATTAATTTAGTGAAACCTCACAAATAAACTTTTCAAAGTAAAACTGTCAACTGTCATAATAACAAGATGTACGCCTGAGCAAACAAAAAATGTCCAAGTCTTAAATCATTTTCAAATACTGTGTAATAAGAAAAAACCTAAAGACGTGAATCCTGAAAAAAATCCAACAAAAATAAAACTTGGATCGTTCTAGTGTAATACGCCCGTTAGGTAATACTAAAGTAGAAATTAATATCGAAATTCATGTTGAAAATTTTAGTGGGGAATCAAATTCCCGACCTTTAAATATTGTATCCAAATCGGTTCCTCATGATCCAGTCCGGTTATGACCCAAAACAAAAAACGTCCTCACTTCTAAAATATAAGTGACGACAAAAAAAAGGTCTGTATTTCTAAAATACAAGTGATGACAAAAAACTAAAACGGCCTCACTTCTAAAATACAAGTGATGACAAAACAAAAAACACACGATGGCGCCCCTCAGGCCTCGCGCCCCTGGCACTTACCCCGATGCCAGAGCGTTGCTACGGCTCTGCTTCCCATTTACTAGGAGATGCGCAACTCATATAAATCTTGTATTTTGGTTAATTTAAAGTAATATTTTGCATTTATTTGGCATAGACAAATGTGGTCAAATACAACTGGCCCGTTGAATAAAATAAATATTTTACGTTACTACTTGTTTATTTATGTCAAATTTCATCATTTATATTCATAAAATTGTTATTACTATCTGGAATTACAATTTTTTATTACCCTAATTTTTATTATTACTTAAAATTCTTTAATAATGACTTAATTAAATCCTTTGATACTTAATTATATTAAACGAACTATGGCAAAATTTCAAATAATTATTACATACGCACTCTTGTATTACAAAAGCATTTATTTTACGCATATTAAAATTATTACTTTAATTACTAAGCGGATATATTGTTAAATTAACTCATTTTATTTAAATTGCAATATAATTATGTTGTTACAGAAAACTGTTACACTTTTTATCTCATTTAGAGTAAAATGTAGAAACTTTTTCATCGACTTGCTTAAATAGGATTTTCCGGGGGAAAATAATTACAACATCATTTTATTATTGTGTTAATTATAGTATTTATAATAAATATCGTGTTTTTAGAATAGAAAGAGACAAATAGAGATAAAGATAGAAAAGGAGAAAGATGCATAAATCCAAATTATATATCTTTTAAAATATTTAATTTGGGATATTCAATTATTGTCTACACAGAGATTCTTTTTCTTCTTACTAAGCATCGCTAACTATTTTCCTGTCTCTTCTTTTCTGAAGTGATTGTGAAGTACAATTTGTGAACAGCAAAACTTTTGACATTTTTCTTGCGGATTTCACACAAAGATTGATCAGACCCTCAGAATGTTGAAGAAGGTCTTTACTAGTCCGGTGGTCTGTTGCCATTGTTCCCTAGTTTCGGGCAGTTTCCAGATTACTCCATATGTTAACCAGACATTTTGACATACGTCGCAAAATATGTCTGTCTGGGGCCTGTGTAATCTGGATCTTCCAAGTAGTTGTTTCCAAGCTAGAGGGTCTATTATATTAGTTTTTCAGTTTTGTGTCAATCCCAGATCACTGATAATCAAACAGAATACTCAGTGCCATCCTCTTTATTCCCTTTCGTAAAGCAGATATTCTAATATACGCCGCAAAAATTGTTTTGGATTGTGTTTCGAACTGGGGTTCAACTGGCAAAGGTTCATAGACCGCTAAAGTACGCATTTCAAAGTCCGATGATCTGTCATAATTTTCCAATCTCATACAAATTTTGTTTGGTCTACATTCAAAACAGACTTTATATATATGTTGCTAAAAATGTCTGTTTCTAAAAGTGTCTTAATTTGAGATTCAACTGACGGAAACCCTCAAATCGTGGAAAAAGGTCTTTCTTGATCTGGTAGTCTGTTGCACTAGGTCCTCTGTCAGTGCAATTGTTAGAGTGGACGATGTATATGGATCATTTATTTTTGTACATCTTTTTAATTCTATAAGATCTCCATACAATATGTATTTTGGCTTGCTGGAGTACTACATTTTAAAAACAACTTACTCATCGCAAACTGATTCGAGATATGGTCTCTATAGAATTACTATGAGACAAACTTAAGCTTAGTGTAGTTTAATGGGAATCTATAGCCTAACAGAGAGAATCTTCATTCTCTACCAGGGGTTCTATTCTGTAAGTTTCTTGACATATCTTTTTACAGTGTCGTGTCGAAAGTTCTGACAGTACAGAGTGCATAATAAGGGACAGAACAGTGTGCAAGTGACTGTCGATAAGTTACTGAATAGACCCCCAAGGTATTTTTGTTATAGTAATAAACACACAGAGACAAGTTTTGGTAAAATCAATTACTGGCCTTACCACACGGATAAGGTAGCAACAAGTAACACTGTGGCCTTAGTTTTACTAAAGTAGTTTTGCTATTGCAATGAACACACTGGGGAAAGGGCTGATAAAAAAGACTGGATGGATTGAAGTTTTAAAGCTCCTGCAAGACTGTTTTTTGTCAGGTAATAGGGGAGACTACTTCAACGTTCTTCCTGTGGATTCCACTCAATGATATCCTCTTGATGTCCTTAAGTACATTGCAAAATGTCTGTCTTAGATTCTGTTTCTCAGTCAGTGCGGTAATGTTGGGACGATCATTTTTAAAGAACAAAATAAAAAAAAGTCTATCAGTTTTGCTAATTCCATACTCAGAGGAGAAACTATTGATAAAATACATTATTTAAATAAAGTCTTTCGTTATCCATTCTGTCTAATAGATTGCAGTCACTTAATACTCTTATTAGGAGACTTAATTAATTTTCTTAACATTTTAACTGACAGTAGCAGGTAAAGTTTTAAATATTTGCAATAGAGAAGCCATTGAAAACGAAAAGGCATTGATTGATAATAGTTAACGTAAATTTTCATTTCAATAGTTGGTATTATACTCGAGTCCTTCATCGGTGTTTTGTAATAATTGTTGGATAATTTGTTACAAAATTTAGATACGGGTACCTACATATGAATAGAAAAGTGTGTTGAATACTTGTCAATGAACGGTCAGTATTTGAGTTCAATAAAACGTAGACAAAATGTTATAAAAATCTTGATATTAATGGCGGTCTTTGCTTTGGTTTGCAGGTCACCATCAAAAAAGACAACGAAACCAAATATTACACTTTTTCTAATAATAAATCAACCCAATAATATTCATTATAATATATAATTTACTAAACACGTCGAGCGTTTTCTCTTAAGCTTCTACCGTAATATATGATAATTAGCTCTGGTTTGCATTCAAAATTCAAACATATTGAGCACCTGCGAATTGACGAGCCCCCAACACAGATTAAGGCTAGTCCTATAACAAGCAATCCGGTAGCATGGCTATTGCAAACTTAGTAGGCCAGCTACGGTAGTGATGTGTTCATGTGTGTTAATAGTGTTTTTATTTTCGTAAATATGAATTCAGTTCAAAGTTTAACAACAGAGCCATTTTTTAGTTGATCTTCCGCAGAAAAAGTCAAAATAAAAAGCTTGCAAGACCTACTTCGAAATTAAACATAAAGCAATCCGTCTCCAGTAAAAGAATGAACCTTTAATACAGCGGTTCCCAACGGGGTCGATATCGACCTCTTGGGGTTCAATCGGCTTGAAGCTGTGGTCGATTGGTGTCGATATTTCTTTTTTCTTCCGGTCTGTTAGCAGGGAAAAATGTATTAGGTCGTCAAGGATGAGATTTATAGAAAAAAAGGCAAAGTTGGTTGATAACTTACAAATATATGGATTTATTTTATTCATCAAAGTATGCACCCATATTGTCTATACACTTTTGCCATTTAAGCAGCCGGTTGTTCAGGCCGGTGGTATAAAACCCTGGCGGACGAGAGTCAATGAATTCCTGGAAGGCCAGTTTTACAGAATTGTTGGAACTGTTTTCCTATTAAGAAGTTGTCCAAGTTGCCAAGAAGTGGTAGTCAGTGGGGGCTAGGTCTGGTGAGTATGGAGGATGATGAAGAAGTTTCAACTCCAATTCCTGTAGTTTTGCCACAGTCATTTATGCAGTGTGTGGTCTAGCTTTATCATGCAATAAGATAGGAGTCGATCTGTTGACCAGTCTAGGCTGTTTTTCTTTAAGTTTTTGCATCATTTCGTCCAGTTGGTTGCAGTATATTTCTGCTGTAATCGATAAGCCAGGTTTTTTTTTCAAAACCAATTTGATATTGTCTGCTGCGTAGTAACACTAGAGCCAAATACACTATTAATGTTTCACGCGGTCTGCGATGCCGTAGTTCCACGTAAGAACTCACAATAGTGCGAATTTCCGGCAGTTTCATTTACAACAAAATTAATTTAAAAAAAAAAGTTTTTGATATTTTTTAGAGCATACAATTATTTCTTTAAATATTAACGAAATTGAAAAGAGTAATGGATTTTTTCCAATAAGGTAGGATTAAACCTATTATGACCTAACTTAATCGCTCTTTATTAATTATGTAAAAATTAAACGTTTATTTAATTCATACTTATATATAAAAACCGTTAGATAAAAAAAAAAAAAAAATGCAAGCAAAAAAGTTAAGCGTTACAAGATGTTTATTGTTTAGAACAATGTTTAAAATTAATTAACCATTTGTTTCTAATTACCTTTATTAATATTAACAAACCCTTCTAATTTATGACAATTTTAACCTTGGAAAAACAAATAAAATGAAGAGGATCCCATTAAAAAAATGACAATTACGTTAATTTTTCTTGATGTTTATCAATAAATATAATAATAAATAAACGAAGATTTATTTAAATATCTTCTTGATTTAGAACTTATGTACATTTTCTTTTATCCTTGAGCATATCGACCGTCATCCACATGAGCAGATGTTGCAAAATACGAAATTAAGTGTTACAATACTTTACAACTTTGTAATCAATAAAATGGTTGTTAAATTTAAATAAATCACGTTTCTTAGTGTTATTGATGGTGAAGAATATAATTTTATATCATTAAAGATGCATCTACATTTTTTAATTGAGTTTCGCAACATCTTTTTTTAATCTACACAGATGTGAGCATATGGTGTGAAGAAACCTCAATACTTTGGATTTTTCGAAAATTGTGCCAATTTGTTTGGAGATATTAGAAGATTTATTGGAAATTGGCTGTTGTTGGCCCAATATTGCTGGAGAAATTATGCGGATACTTGTTATCCAGCAGTGGACAAATTCGATAGGTAGATAACGATGAATACCAATTTTGTGCCAATGGATTTCATTTATAACCCACATAAAAATTTAATTTTTGAACAATACAAGTAATTTGATAATTTTCGAGATAATAATCTGATTAAAAATTCCCATCATATCAATACAGATCTCATAAATATGCATTACTTTTAATTTTTTTCAGATTTGGTAACCACCTTCCCTGCGAAATAGCGAGAAAAGTTTTAGGAATATTTTAGGCAAAAACTATATCTAATTTATTATTATTTTTTTAATCTTTTTTTTTCGGACTCATTTGTCATTTGTATACCATGGCCAAAATATGGATCGATTATGGATTATCCGCATTTGATTTAGATGGCCGAGACGCAGCCGAGAATTTTTTTATTTTGCAACATTTGCTTGTTGTTCAATATCTGTTGGCCTATTCATTAATATAAAACTACCGTCAGTGTTGTTATCTGGATTCTTTTTTTTTTCAAATTGCAGCACTTGAAATTTTTAACAGTAAAATGTTTAACAATAAAATGTTAAAATAAATAAAATTTTAAACAATACACATTATGCAGTTAATTTAGGTTATTCACAACAACTGTCAGATGTTTCCGTGTAATTGAAGAATTGATACATAGATGTCAGCGTCTAGCGGTTTGACAAGCAAGTGAATCGACCTAGCCAGAAAAAGATTTTCTTTTCGTCTAATACTAGGTGATAAAAAAAAAATATTTTTGATATGGTCGCCCAAATAGTTATTTGTGTACCATGGTCAAAAAGTTGATCATTTTCGTCCGCATCTGAATTTGATACTTTTAACTATATTCTCTTTGTAATAAAAATTATGAATAGGATATATACGGAAGTTTTACCGAAGTTAAAATAAAGTTTGTGTGACAATGTGCATTTAAAAAAAATCTTCCATTTCAACTTGGATAAATGAAGTGAATATTTTTAATCAGAGTCTTTTTGTTTGAAAAGTTGATTAGATTTTTGAAATACAAAACAAATATATGTAGTTTTTTTTTTTTTTAATTGCTATTGCTGCTGTGACACTTTTTATTTTATTTATAAAAATGTCACTTTCTTAATAATTATCAGAACCAATAAATCTAAAGTCGGTTTTACAGCGTAAGGAATATTTTTAATTGAAACTCAGTAATACACTATAAAAGTAACCAAAATAACTAGATCTGGTTTGTCCAAAAAAGTGAACAGCATATAGTAAAATATTGTTTAAGAACTACCTGTTATATTTTCCTTTCAAAATATATAAAGCACAATATTCCCTGTCATCATCAGTATTAATTCTTGTCACTGATTAATGTTAAGAGATTCTGAAGATGCCTATTCTCGCATTAACACAGTAAATAAACACAAGGTTTAATAATTATAAAATTGACCTTTATCAATCCTTTCAATAATTATCAATTTTCTTATTCACAAATGTCAAATCTCTAAGGATTTTTAATTAGTAGTATTTATTTTAACTTATAGATAAACTAAGCAATTTTCTAAAATATATTCCAAATACCCTAACTTGCTTAACGTGCGTGTCAATAATTATTGCTATTTCACGAAAATAAATCATGCTTTAAGTGAAACTAAACAGAAAACAGCATGATACATCAGCAATTGTAATTACTTTTGCTTAGTAACAGTTTGATCATCTGTTAAATTTAGTAGCAGGATGTGAACGTTTTGCTTTTCTAACAAATGTCAAAATTTACTTCACTGGGCACACCTTTAAATGGAACAACAATTAACAATAGAAAATCAGATAATATTATGCGAATTTGTTAAATAAAGCATTAGAATTTAAAGTTAAAAAAAAAAGTTATTAAAATTTTGACATAAGTTATAACTTATAATTTAATCCATTCATGATGCAAGTGATTTTTGATGTAGCTACGAATTATAAATTTTAGAATTACCGACCTTTTTTTTCTTAGGTCATAACTTGTATTTTAGAGGAAAGGACCTTTTTTTTAAGTCACCAATTGTGAAGGGAGGACTATTTTTTATGCATCACTCGTATTATCTAGTGTTTAGGGGGGCCCAATTGTAAAATCATGCCCAAGCCCCGAAAAAAGCTAGTTACGGCCCTGTATGTATGTCTCATTTTGTAATACGTAACTAACAGAGGAAGTTACATTTATAACATTATCATAGTATTGGTTCACATGGATACGTCAAAGTTAAAGATGGGAATTTCAGCTCAGTTTGCGGAACCGGATCAGTGGAGGTCGTTCAGTTTGTTGAGCCGGTTCATTGATCCGGCTCAGTGATCCGGTTAGGAAAACATGTTTTCGAGACACAGGTCGGTCGTTAGTTCGTAGGTAGAACGTCGCTTAGAGCCGGTCAGTTGTCGGTCGTTCGCTTGTAGGTAGACGTCGCTTAGAGCCGGCTCTTTCTTAGACCGGGTCAGTTGTCGGTCGTTCGCTCGTAGGTAGAACGTCGCTTAACCCGGTCAGTTGTCGGTTGTTCGCTTGTAGGTAGACGTCGCTTAGAGCCGGCTCTTTCTTAGACCTGGCTCTTTCTTAGACCGGGTCAGTTGTCGGTCGTTCGCTCGTAGGTAGAACGTCGCTTAACCCGGTCAGCTGTCGGTCGTTCGCTCGTAGGTAGAACGTCGCTTAACCCGGTCAGTTGTCGGTCGTTCGCTCGTAGGTGAACGTCGCTTAGCCTCGGTTCTTATCTAACATTTTTGAAACAAACAATTCACTTTATGTAGCTACTGTATTTTAAACCAGATGTGTTAAGTTTATGGCGATGTTTATTGCCCTTATAAATCGGACGTCTGGGATTTGGGCAATATTTTTAATATTTTTATATAGTATGATTGTAAGAAAATACAGATTAAGCCTATTAGTTTCAAATAAACTGCCCTACAAATTGATGACAATAAATAATACACTTTATGATAATACATTACACGCCGAGTTCTCGCAAAGTTCAACATGACATCGATCCAGATCCGGATCACTCCGGTCACTGCTCACAATCGCCCGACCACTCGTATACATGAAACTTGAAACTATACAGTGAGCCGTGAGCCGGCTCATTTCAATTTGGTGAACCGTGTCACTTCGGTCAGTGTCCTGAGTCGGCTCAGTGAACCGGTTCGTTCATGAACGAACCATCTCTAGTCAAAGTCCGTTTACAACACAAGTCTGCAAAATCATCAGATCTAGTAACGTATTACAAAATGAAACATATTTATAGCCTGTTTCTTTAGCTTTTAGCGGAACTAGGCTTTGAATTTTAGTATCTTCTACCGGTTAAGTGAAGCTTTGATCATTTTATTTAGCGAAAGCCTTCTTTAAACCTTATAATAAGAGCTTATGACAACTTGCAAAAATGAAAATTCCAGTTAGTTCCGCTTAAACGTTTGGAATATCCTATACCTAGATATTTTACTATGATTCCGTTGAATTTGGTTTGTGCATAACACCCAACTCAGACAAATAAATGAAAAGTATAAAAATTGTAATCAAGAGTAGTTTGTGGAAAAAGAATGTTTAAAAAAATACAAATTTTTAAGCAAATTTTATCTAAAAAAATTTAAAAAATAATTTAAAAACTATGCCCTATTGTCCCGAACAATTTTTAATGGTCACCTTAGTTAACTCAGTAGTTAAGTATGTTGGAAAATAAGTTGTTGAATAAATTCAAAAGCATATAAAAATTTCCTAAAATTGTAAACAGCCAATTCAAATTTATTTTAAACAATATAAGAAAAAATATAGCTAAATAACTTCGACAGTAAATAACATCGAAAATATATTTGACAGATTAACAGTTGTTTGCTACGGTCACATGAATATGCGCATCCTACTGCGCCGTTATCAGTTCATTCTATCCCATATTTTAGGGACGGAAAATAAAAATTTGTTGATTTTCAATATCGTACAAGATCTCGTCCGAAAATAGTACACGATACAATAATTTTTGTAATCGAAATTCAAAATGAGAAATTGCATCGTACTACAGGCTTAAGAACTGTACAAAGCTAGGAGAAACAGAATTGTATGCACTGTTTTCTATTTGTCTTAAAAACGCTTAATGATTCTTCTGTTTAATAATGTGGGATTATAATAAAATTGTAGAAATGAGGTTTATAGAATTTATAGTCTTACTTACCTTATAAAGAAGCATAGAATCAATGAAACAGTTATACTTAAATAAATTTTGCAAATATATGTCTTCCGAGACTCAGAAAGTCGTATTCAAATGTGATAATAAATTTTCTCAATTAGATTCTAAAGTAAAATATTGCATAACCTTGTGAGCAATAAACTATCACTAATGAACTTGAACTTCAGAATATATTGTAAATAAATTTCTCAAGCAAAATATTTTCATTGCTAATTAAATTACAAATTATATTCACATATAAATCATACACATAAAATTCGCAAATAAAATAAGCATTTTTTAAAGTTATTTTATATTAATTTATATATTGTGACACTAATTCAATTATTTTGAAAATATCAGTTCTAAAATATGAAAACTATAGCCGACTAAAGATTAAAAAGATTGCAGAAAAGAGTTTGGGAAGAGTTCGATTTGAAAAGTTTGATGCCTGGAAGCAATATGTGTCTAGTTTTACTATAAATACTGTCACAAGTTTTTAGTGAAATTCCACAATATGCTTAAAGATATTTTAATTTTCTTTTAGTACATAATATATAAATTCATCTAAATAAGAAACACCAATTAGTATTCAAAATAACCACCTCTGGCCCTTACAAAGCTCCGAAACAGGGACACCGCAACCCGGGGGTGCAAGTGGTCTATCGCTCCCGGGTGGCAAATTTAATGGGCGGAAATTTTTAATGTTAAACATTCATTAACTGTTAGCACAGAAACATCACTGTCTGAAATATTCGGTAGTATTTCCAGTGAATGTGCAGTGCATTTTCGATTTTCAAAAGATGGAGGTGGACCACATGTGGCTCTCTGGTCCGCTTTCATCTTTCAAAATTCTAAATTTAGATTTTTCTTGCGACTTTTAAACCCACGCTCATTTTTTAAAGGCGGCAATACAATGGTCGCACCCTGAAGGCGAGTACGCTCGCGGTACCCCTGCTCTGAAATCTCTGCAGCCGCTCGTCAACAGAATTATGAAGGGTTTCTATAGGAGAACACTCTGCTACCTTCATCAGGGAGCAGACTAGTAATATTAGGATGACTTTTTACAGGTCATGTCCTGAAACACGCACCAAAATTTTTAGTCCAGGGTATTGCGGTTGGAGCTGCTAGGCGGCCAATCAGCAGAAGAAATGAAGGCAGGTACATTGTTTTCAAGCCACTGCTGCGCAGCCCTCACATTATGGGCTGGTGCTTTAAGTTGGAAACTCCAATGATGATCAGAGAAGAGGGAATTGTTGAATTGTTTAACTATTCACTTCAATACGGTTTCATGGTAGATTCTGACCGCCGATTTTACCACTTTCTCGTACAAATGAAGCTTCGTGGTGCTTTCGTCGGTGCTTTCTCACGAGCTTATTCTTGTGAATTTATAGCACAGACTCAATCATTCCGGCCATTCAGAGCCTCCTCAATATTAAATGTTTTTTGGTGAAAATCTTTTCAAGAAACCCTTTGTAATTCTATTGATTAGTAGCCGCAGAGACTTAAGTTCTCTGTAACGACCAGGTCATTTTGAAAACTGATTAGTGTTTCTTGTTTATGATGAATCTATCAATTATGTATGAAAAGAAAGTTAAAATACCTTTAAGCATCTTGTGGAATATCACTGAAAACTTTACTTATGGTAAACAGTATTTATGGTAAGACGAGGCAGAGCGGCGTACTAGTATTTAGCACTGTATCCCTTATGACAAAATAATATAAAGGGTGAATGTCAACAAATTAAATGGAATTTATTTTAACGTAACATTACGATAAAAGAAAAAATTACATTACTAGAAATTTAATACATAATTTCAATAATAGGAGATAATGATGCAGAAATAAAGTTTCTCTGCACCTTGCTAAACATTTTCTCGCTTGCTATGCTACTTTTTTCCACGACTATATAGATATACGTTCATTAAAGGCGTATCAATGATTAGTAAATGAAACACGTTTCTCACTCCTTTTTATTGCACACCGCTAAACTGTTACGTAATGAGTTCATTACGTAACAGGTTGAGCTCATTACATAACAGGTTCAAGCAGCAATGGCCGACCGTTGCTAGGCAACGTAATAAATAGGTTAAACGGGATTAAAATTAAATAATATAGTTAAAGATGTCGAATTTTGCAAATATATTTTTGATGGAGTTGGTCTTGGTCAATTAGTTGACGCAAGTATTGTTATTTTAACTGAATTTATATTCCGTATGACACGTACCTATATGCCCGTTGCTAGGCAATGTAATAAATAGGTTGAAAGCAACTGTCAAATTATTGTTAGTTTTTAAAGGGAACTGAATAAAAATTAAATAAGTAATAAAGTAATAGTGGTGGAAAAAGCATAGTATGAAACTTGCATGGAATAGTAACTTATCACTCGTACTAATTGCGCTACTCGCCTGCGGCTCGTGGCGCAACTTTCATACTCGTGTGAAATGACCATCATTCCATGCTCGTTGCATTATACACTAGTCTGGTTTATTTTGATAGTTCAGAATAAATATCTGCATTTTTTTTATTACATAGTTAACAGATTTTCTGCACGAGTAATGTTAGGATATGTAAGAAAATGTTCAAGCTGCTTCTCTTCTTTTGAAAGAAATGCATTTTTCTTAGTTTGGTAGTTTGCTTTGTTGGTTCTATTTGATATTATTCGGCTATCCGGGTTAATTACCAGGGTAACCCAGTCGACTTTGAAACTCTCTCAAAGGTGTGACCATTAATTAGTAAGTTGATCGTCTTTTAATGTGTCTACTAATAATGAAATTCTTTTTTATTATTGATGTTATTTCCTTGTTCATAAACGCCAAATATACGTTTCAAACAAAATTTATATAAGATTTATAATAGGATTTCCTAGAAAATTTAAATTTTTTATTTAAAAAAATCTGGCAGAATATTTTTTCCGCATTAGATAACGAAGAATTCCAGCATCTTAGCTATTATTTAGATTTGAAGATTGTTAAATCCGGTAAAAAATTGCTTTCTCCATTTATACAATTTCCTACAGATAACAAACTTAGAAATTGTAACATATGAATGTAGGAAAAATTCCCATACAGGATATCCTCACTTATGGTTGGTTTGGCAAAAACTTTGCAATTTTTATTGATTCTTAAATATTATAATTTAACAAAAATAAACTTTCCCATGTAAGTATTTTAAAAATATCCTGTTCTATAATTTATAATAATGTTCTAAGCTGCGTCAGATTTAATCTGGTTAAGGCTTTAGGCTGAAACTTAGATGGAACTTTCTTCATTTAAAATATTATACAGGGTGTATCGGGTGGCCTGATACATGGGTGGTCTGATACAGGGGATAACCCTTTTTTTCTCGAAAATTAGAAAGGTGAGCAAGTTAGAAAAAAAAAAAAAAATTGAACACCAAAGTCTACCTAAAGAAACGAATGGTAGTTTTGAAAATGTTCGGAAGAAATCAGAAGGATCAATGACAAATTTAATTCTTAAATTTGTAACGTATGTCGAGTTATTTTTATTTATTTTATTTATTTATTTTTATTTAATGAAATTCATACATACGGATCGTGCCCAAATTGTACATAGCTACATATAAATATAACACACATATACAACTACATATCATAAAAGTGCCGCATAAAAGAAACAACAGTTCAATATAAAAATAATAGAAATATAAGTAAGTAAATATAATAGAAATAATATATATCATAGAATAAATATTGACAAAATTTAAAAATTAAAAAATCATAAAATCATGCTGAAGGATCCGGTGTACAAAATTGGCGGTAAACCGATCTTTTAAAGTTAGAATATGACAAGTTAAATATATCGGAGTTCGGTGTCTTTGGATAGAGCTTTTGAAGAGAAACAACTTTTAACAAGAAACAATCATAATGCATTTCTTATATGATAGTCGTAGATAATAGTATATTCTGCAACTATAAAATAGTCAACAATATGACCGAAAGTACTGAAATATTGCATAATTTCAATGTTCCACAAGCGATTACCAGGCAAAAACACACTTTTTATATAGAAAACAAAAATTCATACTTGGGGCATTTTTCGAATAGAAGCGCGAATAGAAGCCCTGCAAACTTTAACAGAATCTTTAATACTTGTGATATTTTCTTCCTTTTTTTGTTTATTGACAAATATAACAATTGTTTAAATTATTATTATTACTTTCATTTCATGCAACTATTAATGTATTAATGTATTTTTTGTTTTACTTCTTTCTTTTCTGTAATGTTTACTATTTAGTTTAACCAATTAACTTGTACTTAAACTTTATGTATTACGAGAAAACTTTTTTAGGGATTTTTTCCTTGTAAGTTTTCCTATTTACAATAAAAATTAAAAAAATAAAATAATAACTAGCGCGGAATATGCATTCTGCGCATGTTGCTCACTATGTTTTTCTTCCGATTACCGTTTTTCAAGCAATAAATTATCAAGAAAATACAATATAAATATGGTTAAGAGCTATTAATGCACGCGCAGCCAGTGCGGGAATAAAAATTCTCGGAAACTGCACATGCGTATTGCTCCGAATCTATTCCCGCACAACGCACATGCGCATTGGGGCGCATTATGCATCGTCTGCGCGCGCATTAGGGTAACATGCGAAATTAATCTAATTTCCTGTAAACAGTATCGAAATGAAACAGTTTCATAGTAGTCGTAGGAAAAAAGGTTTTTCTCACTCCTAAATAATATAAGTGATGACTTCCTTAAAAACCTTCCGCACACATTTTTTCTCCAAGTATTTCTGGGGGGGGGGGGCAACTGGGGCCAGAACAATTTTTGCTAGCGCCGTCACTGTTCAGCATTCTTGCTCTCTGTTGACAATCTTCGTTTACTAAATCACTTGATAATTCGCTTATGATTATAGTCCATCGAAGCAAACAAAGTCCCTGGGTAGGCGTGTCTTAGCGCTCTATGCGTTCTCAAGTACACTCAACGGCATATTACACTCGCGTGAAATTCTATATATGTGTGAACTATTATATATAAATATTAATAATAATTATAAATACACATCAATTTTGAGTTATAAATTCAAATCAACTTGAATTATATCAAACACTTTTACTAAAGCACAAATTATACAAATAATGGCTCAGTTAAACGATGCAAGTAACTTGCACCAGTAAGTACTTGCACCAGTCACTGGCATCGTGTAAACGTACATGCAGTACTGGTGCCAGTACTGGCACAAGTATCTCATGCAAGTCAAGTGAATAGAAGCCGTTCCTATTTACTGGCACAAGTAGCCGTGCCAGTGACTTAAAAATGGCCGCCATGAACAGCTGATGTATTTTTGCGGTTACAAAAACAAACTTTTTCACACCTTTTTTTAATAAATGTAGATTTTAGCGCCGATTCATTTTTGTTTAGAAAGACGTACGCATAAAATACATAAAATTAGGTTAAACATCGAAAATTTGCGCGTTAAATAGACGGTTTTACGCATAAAAAATAATTGGAAGCATCTACATTTTGCAGTGTGTTTCGGGTTCTTTGCAAGGTTACTTAAATAAAATACTGGAATACGTGTAAACGACAAAACGACTTGTGCAAGTACTGGCACAAGCACTTGTGCCAGTACTTGCACAAGTTACTGGCATCGTGTAACCGGGCCATAAAGCGTAAAAGCAGTACTTATCAGTTCTGTGTCAGACTATACACATTCTTTAAGGTGGTTCCTAATTAGTCAGACGGAAACCCGCCTAAAAATCTTCAAATTAGTTCGCATATTTTCCGGGATTCTAGTTTGCTTCGTGGCAATATAGATTGCTAGTTCTTTCTAAAATCGAAAAATTTATCTTCCAAAGTTTAAAGTGCAGAGGTAATTTAAAAAATTACAGTATTTATATTGCGATAATAATCTCTTCATAATTTATACATCCTATAAAATAAAGATGTCAAGTTCAAGAAATATCTACTGGAGAATTAAGTGATGAAATCTTTGATAAAATACTTCAAATGCTAACCAATAATTCACCATCCTATAAAACCATTTTCTCTTATTTAAATAAATCATTTTTACGCATTATTAGTTTCTTTCAAATTGATTACCTGTAATCTAGTGAGAAAACTTTCATTTATACATTTCCACGGTAATTTCAGTTGTTTAGAATAAACAAAAGAAAGGTTAACCTTCGTCAATTGAACGATTTGAGGTGTGACAACAAAACTACTCATTTGTAAACCGCGCACCCATTTTGATTGCATCGTAAACGCGGATCCAGTTTTGAAATGTATAAGTAGAGCATGGTAATTTGTATTTTTTTGCATTTTTATATGTTTACCTTATATTTATTTTAAGAATAACCTGAATGAAAGTGCCAAGGTGTATTTTTAAATCTCTCTGTGGTGATAAGGTTTAAAGTAGGATGGTACAGTTTTTACATCAATTAACACATTTCTATATGGTATTCGTATTAACTTATTAAAAAGGAAATGTGTTTCAAGTATTTCAGAAATTTGTAATTAGACTACTAAAGTTTTTTACAAGACCTGCCTTTCCTATTACGAGCTGGATGTAACTCTAAGTTCACAAGATGTTTATCATATGAGAGATTGAAACTCTTTTAGTTTTCAGCTTTAGTTACCATTATTCTTCTCTGTCAATTAATTCTACCTAAAAGAGAATTGATCTATGGTGTTTTTCAGCGTTTCTTAAATATAACAGAATGGTAAAACTTTTTTTTCTCATGACCGGACATAAAACCAACTTTATATACCTAGTTTTTGGCATATAAAGTACCACTTTATTCCTTAGGGAATTTTTTTGAACTTTACTCCCTCCTTAAAGTGACAGATATAAAAAAAGACAAATTAAGTATTATTTATTGAAATATTAATATGACTAGAATTTACAACGTATAGTCTATCTCAGAAAGACTTATAGCAATACAATTTATTATTTGTAAAAAGATTATTGTTTTTTCACACAGAAGCGGCCCTCAAAATATGAATAGTTCGAAACGAAATATTGTTAAAAACAACCGAGTGTGGCACACATCTTATATGATAATACGAACTAGGGTTAAATACAATAGATCATAAAAATTTGACCCTAAAATTTTGATGAAAAATATGGTGACAGCCGTGCGTTTAATGATATGATAAATATGTTCACAGTCGTGCGTTTAATAGAATTATAAATAGTAATATAGAAATAAACAAAACCAATTTAAACGTGTTTAAAATGTGCACGCCACTGGTAACTGCCTGACAAAAAGATTTATTACTATCAGCCTTTCTGAGATAGACTATAATATAGTGACATTCACTTTCCAAATTAGGATTTTGACTAATTAATAGTTGACTCAAAATTTATGCTTGTTGAAACTAATTTCAACGTGGAAAAATGGACATAGAATATTAATAATTTTAAGGGATGTTCATTTTAATTTTGTTTCCAGTTTCTAGATGTCTTGTTTTTGTGACGTCATGTTTAGTACGTCTACATAGTAACCATTTAACGAATGTAATATTCGTACGCTGTCACTTGTATCGTAATGAAATGAAAATATAAGAATAAGAACAGAATAGAAACAAATAAACTATTCTAATAGGCTAAGTAGTCCTAAAAAGGGCTGATGTGATCCAAAAATATGATCAAAGAAAATAAAATAGAAATACGTTGAATTTAACCTAAAATGCTATGCACTACACACAATACCAAACGGAAATCTATAAGATATCTATAAGAAAATATATAACTAAACACAAAACTGCTAAATAAAAAACAAACTAAATAAAAAAGGTTTTTAGAAATTACTATAAGTTAGATATGGGAACACAAGTATCAAAACACATCAGAGCCTATTATAAAATGTCAAATATAAACATCGTTTTATTTAGCGAAGCCAATACAAATGTCCCTATATTAAATAAACACTTTTAATATTTGTAAATCTTCAAAATGACGATCGAACACAAACTAAATATGACTTCAAAAGGTATGTTTTAGTAAAATAAAAGAGTGAAGAGCAATATTATTCATATGCAAAAAAAAAATCGATTTAGTTTTTTTTCGACACTAAGTTTGTCATTGAAGTTATGACGCAAAAATAACTGCGTTGATTTAACGACTGACCTATATATGCGATTTCCTGCTTCCTCGTTGGTTATACAGAAAAAATTTCAAATAAAAATTGTTCAGAATTTTATTTTGAATTTAATAAATTCATATTAATACTTATTACAATTTTAATTTAATTTTAAAAAGAAATATCTAAATTGGGTTTATTTTACTCTTTTTTGATCTATCGCTTTTTAGGGTTTTGTAGGTATGACCAAAAAACCCTTATACCGTCATTTTGTCGTCTGTCTGTCTGTCTGTCTGTCTGTCTGTCTGTCTGTCTGTCTGTCTGTCTGTCTGTCTGTCTGTCTGTCTGTCTGTCTGTCTGTCTGTCTGTCTGTCTGTCTGTCTGTCTGTCTGTCTGTCTATCTGTCTGTCTGTTCGGTAAAAATTGTAGCCAAACGGCTAAACCTAGAGAGTTGAAATTTGGCATGCTTATACATCTCTTTGACCCGCACATAGGAAAAATACTAAAACATCTAAAAAATATTTCCCCCTAAAAATATAAACAAATATGTGCTCATCGAAAAAAAGCCCTTGGTACGTGGATTAAAGATCAAATTTTTATTTTTGCAAAATAAATTATTTTGAAGCGATTTTTGCCAAAATTGTGCAAAAAAAATGTTGTGAACTAAAAATCTGAAAAAATTCTAAGTAATGTACATTGGTGTGAACCGGAATAGTATAACAGGAAATTTTGATCAGATTATGTTTTTGGAAAAAAACGCATTTTTTGTGGTTTTTGGCTAATAATGTACACAAGTTATAGCTTTGTAACACGCTACACTGGAAGGTGTATGCTGGTCTAGTGGTTATGACGCTGGATTTTCACCCAACTAACTAGATCCGAAAGGGATCGAACCCTGCAAGAAGAGACAATATTATTTTTTATTATTTTTTTTTTTGTTTTTTATATTGTTTAAATTATTTTTTCAAAATTCTAGTTATATTTATGCAAATGTTCCATTTAATTTTTAAAAGCGTAAATTTAATAACCAGTGGAAATTGTTTAAATTATAATTTAATTCTGTTTCAATGTACACGAAATCAGAGGGGCGGCGCTTATAACAACCAATGGAAGCCATAGACGCAATTTTTAAAATTCTTAATGAACCTTGCTATTTAAAAATAAATACTACACATATTTAGAAACCTAAATAATGGTATTAGGCCTTCGAATTAAAATTAACAAAAAAAATATTTTAATATAAAATTTGTTTTGGCATCCCAAATAATCATCATTCACTTACTAAATACCTGCAAAACCTTGACATGTGTGAAAATTCACACTTCAGATCAATTTTTTTAAAAAATACGTATTTTGCGTTGTCTTGCGGTCCCTTAAAGTTGGGGGCTCTGGGCTGAAATCTTATTTACCCTTTTATAGATCTGTTACTGACTATACCTACAATTTAATATTAAATTTGAAATAATGAACAAAATATTCAGGTTTATTATATTAAAATGCCCTCAGGTTATAGGTTACTGGTCTCAAATTTGAGATCATATCTTGTCCAGCAGGGGTCTGCCAGTTATCAATTATAACAATGAAACTAGTTTTTTAGAGAAATTTGAAGGTGTATTCCATTCACGATTTTCGCACATCCAAAACTGATCGTGACGTCATTAAATAGATTTTTATCACGATCATGTACCTGTGTTACTGTCCTACTTTTATCTAAATAGAAGAGAAAGTATTTACAAATTTATTTCAAGTGCAAGGTGCACCTTAAACAATTTAAAGTGTCTGACAACTGAACAATAGGTTATGACTGTAAAATTTTATTCAATGAATACGGGTCTAAAAATTAAATCATTAAATTTTAGTGATGTAATAAATAGGTTAGATAATTTTCTAACTTTACTTAGGTTATTTTGAACCTAGAGCAGTGGCGGCGATAGCTCTTAAAATCTGGGGAGCCCAGGAAATTTTTGAGTAAAATTTGAGGGGGCCAGGAAATATTTGAAGTCATTGATGATATAAAAAAAAGGTCCTCACTTCTAAAATACATTTTTCTTCAAGCAATTCTGGGGGGGCAACTGGAGGCCAGAACAGTTTTTGTGGGTCCGCCTCCTGGACCCCCCGCTAGTGCCGCCACTGGCATAGAGCAATCCTAGAGTTAATCTATCTTAGGGTTTCATTTTTTAGTTAGGATTTCAGTAAAGTTAAGAAAATTTTGTTTAAATTTTTTTTTGATTTTTAATAAAAAAGTTATAGTTGAAAAATAAAATTTGGCTAATTTCAGTTAATCTTATATCTGTGCTATTCATTTTATCAAAACAAATGAAGAGTAATTCAAATTAGAGATGGGTATTTCGGCTCAGTTTGCTTAGAGCCGGTTCTTGCAATATATGAACTGTAAACATGATCCCGAGACACTGGTCGGTCGGTCGTTCGGTCGTAGGTAGAACGTCGCTTAGAGCCGGCTCTTGCTTATAGTCGGTTCTTGCAATATATGAACTGTAAACATGATCCCGAGACACAGGTCAGTCAGTTGTCGGTCGTTCGCTCGTAGGTAGAACGTCGCTTAGCCCCGGCTCTTATCTAACATTTTTGAAACAAACAATTCACTTTATGTAGCTACTGTATTTTAAACCAGATGTGTTAAGTTTATGGCGATGTTTATTGCCCTTATAAATCGGACATCTGGGATTTGGGCAATATTTTTAATATATTTATATAGTATGATTGTAAGAAAATACAGACTAAGCCTATTAGTTTCAAATAAACTGCCCTACAACTTGATGACAAAATACACTTTATGATAATACATTACAAGCCGAGTTCTCGCGTAGTTCAACATGACATCACAATCGCCCGACCAATCGTATCCTTGAAACTACACAGTGAGCCGTGAGCCGGCTCATTTCAATTTGGTGAACCGTGTCACTTCGGTCAGTGTACTGAGCCGGATCAGTGAGCCGGTTCGTTCATGAACGACCCATCTCTAATTCAAATGCACTAGTTATAGTGATAATTTGGCGTAATTTAAGTCGTATCTCTGTAGTTTTCACATCTAAATTTGCAGATAACTTGTCCGGAAATATGATATACACCACTTACAATTTTAATTAATCAGAATGATTTTATTTATGAAATAGTTACAAATATCTAGTAAAACAAAATAATATAAAAAGTTTTAATTTAACAAGGACGTGGCTGTCTCCACAACTTGTATGGAACATGATAATGGTGTTTGTAATCGTTCCTTACGATGAAGTTTTACCTTATTAATGCGCGGAATCTTATATGAAATCCCTCTTTTTGCTACCATGGTTGCTTCTAGATAAGTTTGCAATGTTAGAAAATATTATCAAGGGTTTGGATGTTTAATGCATTAAATGAATTTTGTACGCATTCAATCAGTTCGTCGATTGTATTCGGTTAAGCTTTATGCTGTAAGGATTGTATCGAATTGAACAAATCAAGATCCAATACATTAAAATCTGGATTGTTTAGCGGTTGTGATTTAAGTCGATTTGGAACTTCCTCTTTGCAATTCAACACAATTTTGATCAAAATTCGCCGTTTTGTTAGAACAGCGGGTGCCACTTTAATTTGTTCAAAATACGCGGTTTTCTTTCTGTGAATTAATTTTGACATATGGGAAACTATTTGCGTTCCATTTGTTTATTAGTTGCCATTTATATGTAAATAAAAACAAAAAAAGATCAAGATAATATTACTTTCGTTAATCCAACATTTTTAGGGTTTTGTAGGTATGACCAAGAAATCCTTATACTGTCATTTACCGTCGCCTGTCTGTCTGTCTGTCTGTCTGTTCTGTAAAAATTGTAGCGAAACGGCTAAACCTAGAGAGTTGAAATGTGGCGTTCTTATAAAACTTTTTGACCCGCACATAGGAAAAATACTAAAACATCTAAAAAACATATCTCCCTAAAAATATAAACAAATACGTGCTCATCGAAAAAAATTTATATTTTTTAAAAATTCTGAGTAGGGTATCAAATGAAAGCCCTTAGTATGTGGATTAACGATCAATATTTAATTTAGTTGTCCATGTTTTTTACTGTTAAATATATCTTATTAGATAGATAAAAAAGCGCTCCAAAATTTGATGTATAGATTGTTACAATTTTCATTTTAGATTGTTAATTTTGCATGAGAAACTTATGAGGACTTGTTTGTCTTTTCTCTCATTAACAATTTAAAATGCGAAATACTGCACAGGTTACAGGACAATGTAGAGAATATTATGTCAATTTAGGTATGTCTGGTGGTATTTTAATTGAGTAAAAATTTTTGGTTGACTTTCAAAATAAATAAGAGAAATTTTAAATATTGACAGAAAAATTCAGATGTTACAAACTTTCTTCATTTCTAATTATTTGTTTTTATTTCTCATCATGGACTGAGAGATTCTATTTTTTTATTTTTTTTTTATTTAAGTGGTATCATAAACAAAACTTTTAAATTTGTAACAAAAAATAATATGAGAAAAAATCTTTTAACAAAAAGTTAATAGTATATAATTGTTACTACAATGACTAAAAATAAAATACGATTTACATTTGAGATTGAAATGTGCTCCATAAAAGACAAATGACATCAAGCGAATCATTTTCTTTCTGCACAGTTAGATAACTATAGAAAAGAGAGATTTGAATATTTTTTTTTTTCAACACGTTAGGCGTGTAGCTTGGACCAGGGATAGAGAGTCGGAGTAGGAGTCGGGAGTTGGAAAAACTATCATATCCCGACTTTTTGATTCAATTTTTATCATTAGTTTCCTGCATGACAACAGGTACACTCTCAGCGCTCCTGTCCATTGAAAACTATATTTAATAGGTTTATTCTGCACAAACTTGTGCAATTTAACAGAGCTGTAATGTTTTATATCTTACCAGCTCTTACGTGCTAAAAGACATATTTTGGTCTTGATATTTGGCAGTCTCTTAAGTGAATATGTTATGTTTATAATAACCCGTATTAGTCTGCAAAGCCGTTGCTATTGTCGAGTACAAATCAGTGCTCCTTTCTTTCCAAGGTCATTAATATGTACATTAAGTATGAGTAGAGGTATGTCAAATGGATGAGTCAATTGCCCGAATATTTCGGACTGAATTGTTTATAAATAAATACGTGAATGTATTCTGGTTCAGTTATTTAAATCCGGTTGAAATAAATTTAATTGAAACACAATTATTCTTTACGGTCAGTGGCGTAACTAAGGCCCATATACGCCCGTAATCGCGTGGCAGGTCCGCAATTCGTTTAAAGGCTCACCTCTAAATGAGTCGAGACGTAATATCGCTCTCTTTCAACCCTTTATTTGCACTTTCAATACATCTTTTTAAGCAACGATGTCCGTTTTTGTACGTTCAATACACCTATTGAACTATATGTTAGGAATATCCTCTTTTTGTTGCTTAATTGTCAGTGGTTTAATGGCATAGGCATTTCTTTTTACTTCTAAATCTTTTATATTAGACCATAGGTTCCCAACCTTGGGTACGCGTGCCAGTACCGGTACGCGGATAAGCCGCTACCGGTACGCGAATGATTTTACAATTTAAAACAAAAATTATTAAAAATCTGAAGATAAAAATAATGAAGTACGGTGGTTGTCACGTGGTAAAGTCCTCAGTCGATGGTTTGAGTTGTGCGATGAAATTTATATGTTTTTGACCAATTCAAAATATTTGAACGGAGATAATTTGATTGATAAGCCATGGTTGTGTTGACTAACATACCTTTCAGACTTTTTCTCAAGATTAAATGAACTAAATTTCAGTTTGCAAGGAGGTAACAATTTTGTGTTTGACTTGTATGACAAAATTGCGTTCAAACAAAGTGCGTTCAAGAGAAAATTGCAATTCATGCAACAGCAAATTGAAAAACAAAATGTTAACATGTTTCCTTCCCTTTGTAACTTTATCGAAGAAAATAATTTGTCCATTAAAGACGATGTGATGAGTGACATTAGAAAACATCTAACATCAACTTTTGAATGTTTCCAAAATTATTTTCGTATCTCATAGCTCAAAATTGTATTCGAAATCCTTTTGCATTCACAACGGAGGTTCCAGACGATGTGTTGCAAAAGAGTCTTTTATAGACCTGAGCAGTGACGGTGGATTGAAATTGAGCTTTCAGAGCTCCAATCTATTCATTTTTTCGCTATCTATTCGTAAAGAATACCCAGAAGTTTCTTGCCAAGCAGTAAAATTTTTAATATGACCATATATTTATGTGAAAAAGTATTTTCTGCAATGACTGCGATGAAAACCAAATATAGAGCTTTGCTGGACATTGAATCGGATTAAACTGACAAACATTGAGCCCAATATTACTTCTTTAGTTAATATTAAAAATATATCCCAAGTTACTTGGCTTTATTACAAATGTTCTCCATTGCATTTTATTCCCTATTTCAAAATTTTTGGTCTACCGGTACGTTATCAAATTGTTTCCAACGTACGGTACAATAAAAAGGTTGGAAACTCCTGTATTAGACAATACGCCTGTTTTTCTTATTGGCCTTTCCTGAGCTTATTGGGCTTTCCACAGATGACGACTATCAGCCTATCTCTTAAGAGGCTTCTCTGGTAGTCTTCTTCCTGTCGGTTTTATTTTTTTAAATATTTTTCGAACCGACTGTTATTTGCTCTTTCTACGTGATCATGTCATTGTTTTCTTCTTTATTTAGTAAATTTAGATATGGCACCAATTCCATATTCTGTCCTTACGGCTTCATTGCTATTATCTACGATGGCTCTAAGTGTGTTCATCTCAGTTTTGAGAGATAGTTGTTTTGTTCTCTTTGTGTCGGTGTGTGTTTTTGCTCCGTATGTTAACAATAGCATATTGCTAATTGTTTTTAGTAGCACCATAAAAAATACAACTCGGGAGCTCGATTATCTTGGCGACCAATCATATACATATATGTTGGAATGAGAAGCCTTCAGCGCTGTGAATATCTTGAATAAGCTCTGGATGGGGTCAAAACAAGCATACTAAAATTATGTAGAAGGCATGCATTCATTAGATTTGAGGGCATTGATGCCGAAGCAGGATGTGCAAAAAAAAAGAGAAGACGTGCAGGGTAACAGTGTGTATTTTGTTTTGAACTGTCAATGGTTCTTGAGTAGTTTTCAATTAAGTACCGTATTAATTGTTCTAAAATGAATCGACCTTTATTGGCGAAGTGAGACAACCACTAGACTTGCCCTCCCATAAAAAAAATAATAATAATAAATAAAAAAATATATTTATGTAAAACTTCAAAAATACATCAAATTATGTTTTATATAAATTTTTGTTCAAGGCATGGTTTATTAGTTATGAATTTTTCAAAGTTTTAAAGTATAATAACTTCCGTTTCCGGTTTGTAATCTTCATAAGAAACAATAAGCTTCTTTCCAATTAAAAGGAGAATTTTTTGGTATCAAAACGAATTCTCTAAGTTGAACCGTTCTTGAGTTATCGTGTATACGCACACACAGACACGCGAAAATTTTCGCGATTACAATACTTGCCCCTTATATATTAAGGTCGGGCAAGAAAAAATGAGTTATTATTGTGAAATAGTAAAATAAATTAAAATTAAAGCTCGGTACCGCCATCTACGACATAAATATAGTTTCTCCACGACCACAATAGAATTTACCAATTCTAAAAAAGTTAATATTCTAACACAAGAGTTGGAATGTTATTCTAAAGCACTTATCTTCTCATGCATTTTGCGTGTATTTCATTCCATCACTTGTTATGGAATAACTATTCCATACTTGTTGTCTTTTGTTTTTGTAGGGTTATATTAAGATATATGCAACGTTTACACTAAATAAATGCAACATAACTTCCTAACCTAAAATAGTGGCCGATGTGTGGCAAATTAAATTAAAATTAAACAAATAATAAATAAAAAAAAATAGTTTAATTAATTGATTAATTTGTTATTTAATATAAATTATTTGTTAAGATAAAATGTTTGTTAAAATAATTATTTGTTATTTTTTTTTTCTTTCTGGTGGTCGTGGAGACAGTAGGGTCTGTGACTCGGTTGGAAGAGAAAATTCGTTGCTTGTGGTTCCTCCACTCGCATCGAATTTTCTCATTCCAACCTTGTTACAGAATATCTATTCCTGCAGGGCTTAGCAAAGAGCCTTATGAAGCATCCCCATCTGATTCTTATTCTTTGCTGGCCAAGATTTTCCCATTCATCCAATTCATCCATTTCCATTTCCGGTTCATTATTTTTGTCTCAATTGGTTATTGGCTCGCTAGACTCCATAGGTTTGTATTTGAGATTGTGTTTGGCCAAAATATGTTGAAGATTTTGCGTAGATATTTGTTTCTAAAAATCTGTAACTGGGAAGTTATCTAGCTGGTCACCTTCCATGTTTCGTATCCTGAAGTGCGGAAAGAACTTTAATATAGAAGATACGTAGCTTTGTAGAAATGGGGTAAATCTGGGGATTTCCGGATATGGTGATCAATTACTATCGACGAATTAAGATATATTTGTCCAAGAAACATTTCTCACAGAAAAAATATTGAAGAAAGTGCTGGGTGACTGGTAGCGCAATTTTATTAGAATCATATTTTGATAAAATACAATTCTTTAAATTTTGTTGACATAAACTGATGAGTCATATAGTGGTAGCATCGACCGTAACAGAATTTCCACGAGGTTTTCGAAAAAATATGGCCTCATTGTTAGTAGCTTATGTACCGTACCAAAACAGTCACCTGTGTAGTTGTAAAGGTCATTGGTATATCAATTTTGGGTTTTCACTAACCCAGAAGTAACTATTTTGCATGTTTACATAGCCACTGAGGTCTAACATTTCTGAAATATCTTAAATGTTGTTGAAACTAAGATTTTTACGTCTGGTTGACAGAGTTCAAGTTCAAACACTTCACTCGACGCATTTTATTATAATAAATTACTAGACATATGTTTATAATGAATGATGTAATTTATTGAGTAAACAGGTTTTTGTTTATTTTGGTATTTAAATGGAATTGATTCATTCGATTTTAAATAACAAAGGAATGAAATAACAGAAGTAGAAAATTACATGTCATCATTCTTTTAATTAAGTTTACATAATCAAAATAAACTAACGTTAATGGAAGTTTATTCAATTTTAGTAATAACAGTAGATGGGAAAGTTTCACATCTGACTTATGTTTAGTAATACAATCATCAATATTTAGTTTTTATTATTATAAATAAATTAATACCTTGGCTAAAGAATAATTCGGTTATAATATTTACAATACGAAATGGCCGGTCTTTTTAAGAAGCTTAACAAATCGATTATAGGTTTATGGCAATAATCCTAGGACTTATTGCAGTAAAACGAATATAAGAGGTATTAAGGGAATTTTAAATTTAAATCAAATAGATGTAATAGTAGTTCAATTTAAGTTTCTTAAAACCATTAACCCTTTACTGCATGAATTTTTATTTTTGGCTGAAATAATTCATGAGCATTAGGAATTGGTTCATATTGATAGAAAAATTAATTAAAAAAATATATTAAAAATATTAATTATTATTTTTATGAAAAAATAATAATTAAAATAATAATTTAGGGTTTGTGC
Source organism: Liopterus haemorrhoidalis (assembly GCA_963971575.1). Classification (NCBI taxonomy): domain Eukaryota; kingdom Metazoa; phylum Arthropoda; class Insecta; order Coleoptera; family Dytiscidae; genus Liopterus; species Liopterus haemorrhoidalis. The sequence goes on from OZ020611.1 coordinate 212,673,552, forward strand.
CATATATGGAACATTATGATTGTACATTATGTTACAAAAGAAAATGATTCCGTATTATTTGCTCGTCAATTACTAGGTGTTCTTCAGTAGGGATTAGGGGGGAATTTTTGAAAGAACTGGTCGTATATTCTAGTTGTCCTTTCTCAATAAATTTAGAGTTATCGTTGAAGTGCAAATTTTGCTTGATATCCTCAAATCTATTGCAGCCCATTACTTGAGATACTGCAGGATCCATTGCTGTGTATGTGGCATATATGAACATTCATGAAGTAACGTTCTGATTCAGTTTTAAAAGTAAAATAAAAAATAAAAATCGGAATGTGCCATTTATGGCACACTATGCGGTAAAGGGTTAAGGATATTTTCCAAATTTATAATTCTATTGTTTCTAAATTTTAGGGGTTGTTATACTTGTTTGTTAGTTAATTTTCAACATTCAAAGAAAAATATCATTTGTCAGAAGATTCCAATTGATTTCCAAAGATTCCATTGTCAAGTGTTCCATACAGAACAATTCAACGTATCATTGTTCGTGGCAAAAAGCAACACCGAAAACGACCCGATTTACAAATTTTCAAGAAAATAGATAGTTTTATGTCGAAAACAATAATAAATAAAATATACGACTTTTATTCGAAAAATATAGTGCTTCGTACACTGTGCATCTTTTAATAAAAAAGTTTTGAAGAAGACGGAATAGAATTTCCATACAAAGTTAGCCATATGTAACCCTATTATAGGAACCATTTTTACAAATGGTTCTGTTGGGTAACCTAACTAAAATAAATAAATAAAAAAAAAACTAATATGGAACCAATTAATAGGTAATGTGCGCCGGAAAAATACAACACCGACAGAAAGTGACATTGTAGTACAATTAATTAAAGATGAAACAAGTGCAATAAGTAGTGACTTGTGGAAAAAATGTGTAGAACATGTAAATACAATTGAAACTTTTTTTTTATAAATCCAACAAATAAATCTTTAATAATTATTAATTTAAATGACAGTGGTAGTGACACAAACTCTCATAGTGATATAAACAATGATAATAGTGCTAATGATTAATATTTTAATAGTTTTAAATTATCATAAATTGACAAGTTCAAAAAAGAATGATTTTTGTTTGTGCAAATTTGAAATATTTAATATAGATTATAAAGACTTTAAAACAAAACGATTTTTAAACATGCCTATATTTATAATTCAAATATAATCAGTCCTAAGCCTGATAAAAATGTGAAGGAATGTCATGTGAGTGTATACAGTTCATTCTAAATAGCATATAAGAAAACACGTTTATTTTAAATAATTATTACGGTCCTGTCAACAACTATTAACAGAACCATAAACTTAGCAGGTATAATGGTTATACCTAGGATGATTAAGTAAAGGATGCGCTATTCGTGTGTAAAATGTGTGGAAACCCTTACTGAGTGAGAAAAATATATATCGCGGTACTGCGTACACACGTAAGACGCTATTACTGTGCTAAATTGTTAGATATACACAAGGTGGCGAAAAGAAAAATGTTCAACAGACTTGTGATATTTCAAAACGAATAAAAATATGTGTATGTATTTATGTTATATATTTTATTTCCATACTTTCATTTAATCAATTAGGTAAAGATTAGAATATTTCTAAGTAATAAATAATAAAAAATTAATTTTTAAAATATCATTAAAGATTGTTTTAATGACAAATAATATTATTTTAAAATGATTAGATAAATTTTAAATACACATTTATACAGTTTTAGGTCCATTTGACACGATACGCAGAAAATTAACACCGTGTTATACAAATTTCTCAAATATGTTATAAAATTTGCTGTGAAATTACGAGATTTTAGAATAATTTCTAAGAAATTCCATAATTATTTTCATTTAAAAATACGCTTGTTTCAAATTCAAATGTAGCACATGCGCATTACGTAGTTGCAGTGTGCACAGTACAGACATATATTGCCTTCTTTCTCAACAGGGGTTTCCACACAATCGTCAATGTTGTTAGTATACGAATAGCGCATCCTTTACTTAATCATCCTAGGGTTATACTCTCAGCCATTATTCGAATCAATAAGTCAGGGTGGCCATTTGGTATTGTAAATACTATAACAAATATTTTGTCGCAAGGTTTTTGTCGCGGTTGACTACTTGTTTTTTAGAGGCCATGAAGAGCGGGCCCTTGTCTGCCAAAATTGGTAATGCGAAGCATTTAACATTGAAATCTACATTTTTTGCGATTGCTGCAACCCATATTAACTTACAAGCTCCATAATGGTATCAATCAAAATAATTGCTTCCTTTTAATGATACCAAAAACTTTCGCAATCGATTTTCATTTTTTATTTATTTTACTAGAAAACAGAATTAATTTTTTTATTTTAAATAATCACCCATCGGATTGAAAAATAAAAAAATTCCTGTTAAACTATTCCAGTTGCCATAATTTTATATTATTGAGATTTTTCTGGAGCCAACTTAATAGGGTTGGGGATAAAAGTTTTTTGATATATTTTTGGCGATGCCAATAAAAAAAAAAGATATTCGAAAATAAAAATTTGTTTGTTTATCCACGCATTAAGGGTGCGCACAACCGTACAGTTTCTTATACAAGACTAACAACCTGAAATAAAATTAGTAACAATCTATACATCAAAATTTTCAGCGAATTTTTATCTACCTAATGGGTTATTTTTAATTTGTCAAAAGAACTGTCATGTAATTGTAAATAAACAACTTGCGTTATAGACGCCATCTTGTAAACTATTCGACGCATATTTGTGTACCATTCGGCAAATGGTAGCTAAAGCTCCATTCTACAAATATGTTTGGAGATAATTTGTTCTATTGTGAAAATTACTTATTTATTTATTTATTTATTTTTTATAGCCTTTGCTACTGTGGCAATTAGCCAGGACAATTTTTATTTGAGAAAATTTCCATGCCTGAACGGGATTCAAACCCGAGACCTTCGCAACGCAGAGCACATGTAAATTACTTATAGTTATTGTACTTGGTAATCTACTATCGCCGCCTCCTCGAATTTGCCGCGGTTCTCAATATAGGTGCGGCAGATAAAAATGATAAAAATTCTGTGCAAAATTTGATGCATAGGTTGTCACTAATTTTATTTCAGATTGTTAGTTTTGTATAAGAAACTAATAATCTCTTGTAATCGGGGTTGTACGTAGCGTTAAGAGGTTTCATGTGCTATCCCACACAAAATTTTAAAAAAATATTTATTATTTTATTAAATACATATTTGTTTATATTTAATCCGCGATGATTTTTTTGAACTCTCTATATTTTTCTTACATGTGGGCTAAAACGTGTAAAAATTCAACATTTTATGTTCAGCCGTTTACAATTTTTATCGTACAGATAGACAGACACATGAGTGACGTTATAAGGGTTTTTTGGTGGTCATATCTAGAAAACCCTAAAAAAGACTTATGTGCGTTCTCTAGTTATGACTTTTAAATGAGTTAGGCTAGGGTTACACTGTATCCGTGCGTGCGGTAACGAGCGTTTACCCTGAACGTTCTCGTCCTAATCCGCTGATGGGTGGTTTTAGTACATACGTGCGACTTGCGTGCGATTTCATTCAAATTAAACTATTTTATTTTAAATGTTACTGAACAGCAAAAATATATAAAACAACATTATTTATAGTAATAAAACAAATTATTTTTGTTATATGCATTTTTAGATGAATATTTGGAGAGTTATGTGGTTATCTTGAAACATCTCCATTATTGTTAACAAAAAAAAACGTGTATGACACAAATTGTTTAGAATAAAAAAACAAAAATTATTGTCAGAAGTACTTTTTTATCTGGATGAATAATAATTTTTATCTCGAAAAAATTTTGACAGAAATTAATTTTTTGTTGATTTTTTCGGGCAGAAACAAACCTATTTGTTTCTGTAGAACTTCAAAGAAATGAAGAAAACAAAATAAATAAGTAAACAGATAAATAACGAAATAAAAAATCCCCATTGTTATGCAGCAGCACATTAACAATTCTATTCTTCTTCTAATTTTGTAAAAAAAAAGTCTTTGGATCAAAACTCATATTTTTGGCCTGCTGGACGCATCAAAAAACAAACATGTTCGTGCGTCGACGCAAGTTACCGCACGCAAGTATGCATGTACTGTAACCATGCTCATTTAACTTCGTGTGTTTGTTTCGTTGTCAGTTCTTCTCGTGCGTTCAAAAAATCCGCATCCAATGTAACTGCACACTTAAACCTGCATACAAACGCTATGCTGCGAATGTAAACATGTTAGTATAACCTTGCAACCTAGTGATGGAAGTAATAATCATTTGTCACTTTTGCGAAGAGTCCTATAAACATTGATCAGTCTGCGATGAGCGTCTAGTACTTGGCGGGTACGTTGCGTACCGTCGTACTAGCATCATTGGAATCCACAAAGGTAGAAGTACCGTACAGTGACCGGCTTTCTCCTAAAAGAATCAACACCGTCAGTGTTTTATTGAAGAGACGGAATGAACGAACGTTCTCGTTGGAGATGAGCACAGTTCGACGCGACGGCCAAACCTGCCTGACCTACAATACCTCGAATATTTTAATACAGGGGTGTACAACACCCGGATATATTTTTCGAGAAAATTTCGAAAAATTCAGAAAAATTTTCATTAGCAATGATTTTTTTAAAAAGTAAATAATTTAGAATATCTTAAACATTTTGAATTAAGTTAATCTTAAAAGTGGAAAAGTCCGAAAATCTGTTCATCTCCGGGATTCTGATTTTTGAGTTTCTTAGGCAGTTTAGAACTTAATTTTCAGATGGAATAAAGAGAAGATGATTAGATAAATTTTGACAGCAAATAAAGCATTCTTTATACAGTGAATTTATTCTTTTATGCAACATGTACTATGTCATTACCATGGATACAGTTTTTGACAGCAATATAAATCGTGTTCATTTTCATTTGCAACATAGAAAAAAACATATTTACTAGCAAAATCAAAATATTTTATTGAAAATACAAATTAAAAAAATAATAATAATAATAAATAAATAACTAATAAAAACTTATAATAAATGTTCAAAAGTTTCTCCGTTTACTTGCATACAAAATGTTAAACCATCATAAAAATGATTCAAAACATTCAGCAATTGCTCTTGAGGTATATTGTTGGATGCTTAAACAATTTTGTCTTGCAGTTCAGCAACATCCCTAAGTTCTCCATTATATACTTTGGCCTTTAAATATTCCCAATAAAAAAAATCATTGAGTGCCAAATCCGGAGATCTCACTGGCCAATTCATCGACCCTCCTCTTCCAATCCAGCTATTTGGGAAAGTTCTATGTAAATATTCTATAACTATTCTAGAATAATGGACATGTGTGCCATCATGTTGAAACTATATTTGTCCATTAATATTCAGGTTTCGCAACGCAGGTAATATTTGTTTTTGCAAAAGGGCTAGATATTTTGCGGCATTAAGGGTACTGTGAATAAAAAACGGCCCTATAATATTGATTCCTATTATCCTTGCCCATTTAATTTTTGCGGACTTTGAGTTCGGAAGGAATGAATCAAATGTAAATTTTCTCGACTCCAGTACCTAAAATTTTGTCTGTGCGCTTCACCATTTAGAGTAAACGTTGCTTCGTCAGTAAATAAAATTCTTTGAAGCATTGTTGGGTCAGAATTAATTTTATCAAAAATTTCAAAACAAAAATCCATACGTACTGCTGCGTCTCTTTCTAACAATTCTTGGTTATTTTGAAATTTGTATGATCGAAACTTTTCTTTTTTTAAGAAGTTAAAAACAGATCCAATACTGACACCAACGGTTTGTGGAATTGATCTTAAAGTATTTTGATTGTTTTCGCCCACTTGTAATAATATTTCCAACTGCTTCTCTTCTGTAAGCACGTGGGATGTTGTTCTTTTTTTATTATGTTTTGACTTTAGACATCCTTCGCGATGAAATTTATTAACTAGTCTTGAAATTGTAGAGGGATTTGGTATTGGCCGATCTGGATAAGTTGCACTAAATACAGCAGAAACTTCTCTTAAACTCATTTGGGAGTTATACCAAGTTACCATCATTATTTTTTCTTCATCTGTATACATGTTGATTAATTTTTAAATCAGCAATGAGCAAAAGTATACACACTAATTGTCTATGTTGCAAATAAAAATGAACACGATTTATATTGCTGTCAAAAACTGTATCCATGGTAATGACATAATACATGTTGCATTAAAATATATATTCACTGTATTAAAACGAGCAGTATTAAAGAAAATTAAAGTCAACACTTGTTAGACGTCCCGGAAAACCGGGATTTTTCCGGTTTTGAGGTCTATGTCCCGGTGTCCCGAGACAGTCTCCCGGGACGCCTATTTGTCCCGGTGTTGTGTATTTTAATAATTTATTAAGTCAATCAGGAGTCGCCGCGGGAACGCACATCATTGGAATGAATTAAAATTTGTCCGACGGTAAAGAAAGTAAACCGCTAAAAACTCTATTAAAGTTTTTTAATGACCCATTAAATGAGGCATACTTCTGGTTCGTTCATAGCCAGGCCGAATCGGTAAATTTGAAAATATTGCAAATTGAGGGAAAAAACAAATCTATAATGAAAGTTTTCGGTGTATTAAAAGATACATCAGCTATGTTTGAAGAAAGATACTGTGTTTTACCAAAACGTGCAGAAACAATTTTGAAAGAACGTGAAGAATCGGGGTTACTAAAAATGAAATTAATAATTTTAAAATGGAAGTTAAAATTTCTATGAAACGTTTATTGAATATTTAAATAAGTGGATAAAACCTCTTGAACATTTTTCAATATTTTCATGGATGGTTTTAAAAGAAAAACCAGAATGGAAAAAATTACAACAAACATTAAATTACTTCAACAATAAGAATATTGAAATAAATGAGAGTTATTTATTCAACCAAATATCAACAGTGTGAAAAATTGTTGAACAAGAAATTGCAGATAATAAAGACTGGAAATTTAAAACCGCTTCAGAAAAGTGGATAGTAATTTTATCCAAGATGGATAAGGAATTTACAGAACAGTATTTAGATATTCTAAAAATTTGTGAATACGTTTTTTTTTTATTCCAGGCCACATGCTAACGTCGAACGTATTTTCTCGCTGATGGAAATTCAGCGGACCGATGGGCGTAATTCGCTATCATGTAAATTTTGATTTCAGTTGTAATGAAATGTATGACTACGTTTTAAAAGAAGACGAATTCTTAAAAAGAGCTAAATTCAACCAAAAGTATTTATAAAATGCTTTTGTATGGATTTTATTTGGAAATAATTTGTTGCAGTGTTTTTTTGTAATAGAACGCGCCGGTACGACATACAGACACCTATTTTCGACGGGTATTTAAAAGTATTAAAATTAATTTGAAAATTATTTTATCAACTATTGAACAAGAATTTGCTATGAACTTGTAACCTAATACTTCATATAAGTTAAGATCTGGATATCATTTTTTTAAATAAAAAGCGCTGATGTACTGTAATAATTTATTAATTATTTATTGTAATTGTACAGGAATTTATTTTTATTTCTGTTAATTATTTGTAATTATAATTTTTGTGTTATTTATAAAACAATAATAATTGTAATATAAAATCTAATTAATCCCCCCTGATTAGTTAACATTTTTGGCGTACAGCATCAAGCCCCCCTTACTCCGTCACTCCGTCCCGGTTTGCTCTGACAACAATCTGAGAGCCCTACACTTGATGACAAAGATGTTTGGCATAAATTGTCACCACAAGAGAGTATTCAAACCTAAAATTGCGTTTAAAAACGAATAATGTAAAATAAAAATGAATATTATGAATAAATATGTTATTATTATTAAATACGCGCCTATACACAAAAAAAGTTTGTAAATTTTTGCCAATTCATTGATTTCTAGCATCCGAATTTCCTAATTTTTACTATATTTTTCATTATCATGTAACACCTCATATTCATCAAATACATACATAATTAAATAATAGGTATTCTCTATCACAGCGGTTGCCAACCTGTGCTCCGCGTGCACTTCTCAGGGACTCCGCAGTCGTTCCAGCAAGTAAAATAAATAAAAATTGAATAAAAACAAAATAATTAGAAATAAAAAACAGAATCAAAATAATAAAACTGGAAATTACATTCTGTAAGAATATTGCCCAAATTGTATGTATGTCCGAGTGATTTCTGACTAACCGGTTTATGACTCTATGACTAGCTGGAATGTGATCAGTGAGATGCATTTTTGTTTGAATAATCTACGTGTATTTTGATAATTTGCTTCATTTTATAAAAATCTGTCTATCTATCAATAAGTGAGCTGTGAAAGAGAAAAGTGAATTTATATTAACTAAAAAATTTACCCCCTCCCCCGTAACAATACTTTTAAACACAATTAATTTGTAAGACATAGGGTAGGCCTAGGGGCTCCGCCATAGATATTGATTCTAAAAAGGGCTCCGTAAGTAAACAAGGGTGGGAACCACTGCTCTATCATAAGTGGAGACCTACGCGGATAGAATTTAGATTTCTGAATCAAAACCGGATCCTCAACTTTTGCAATAGCAATATCCGCAGCCGCATATACAGCGTTTTCCATTTGCATCCAAGAAATTGGACGAATTTTCAGCTGTCTTTATTTAAACAGTGTTTAGTCTAGATATTGTTTAAAAAAATAGTTACTATGTTTCTGAATACATAAATAAATTAAACACTGTCTAAATTTTAAACAGTATTTATTTTAGACAGTGTTTAAAATGTTGTTTCTGAATAGCCCTGTTAATGTTTAAATTCCGATGTTAAACTCTCTTAAAGTGCTAGTGTGAAACATGTGACCTAATCTAAACTCAAGCTAACTTTAATACGGGGATCTACGTGTTAAAGATAGTCCGCATTGCCAACATAATTTCTTTTATAAAAATATACTATTTGAATTTGTGACATCAACATGGACGTTATAAGAAGTTTATACTTATTGTCATAATTAAATTAGTTATTTTAATAATGTACAAGGTGTCTCAAAAGAAATTTTATATTTATTTAGCTTACTGCGTGAACGCAACGTATCCGAGGGGCGCGGGGGTTATGACAATCGGTAGCCTGCCTCTTGGGAATTCAGTCGCTATGGAGCGTTTCTCGGGAGCAGACCGCGCGTTATGCGTGCGAGAGTTTTACAAAAACGGTGATTCGGCGACTGTAGCGCGTAGAAAATTCTGCAGTATTCGAGGTTTTCGCCACTTAAATGATGCGCCAAGCATTCCTCTCATTCGACATTGGCTTAAAAAGTTTGAAGAGACTGGTACAACGCTGGATAAATCAAAATCCGGGCGACCTAGGTCATCAAGAACGGTAGAAAACGTGGAGAATGTTAATCAGTCTGTTCGTGACGACCCGAACCTTTCAATTCGGAAGCGCGCAAGTGCTTTAAATGTGCATAGATCATCATTACATCGCACTATGCACGAAAACCTAAAGCTGCAGCCCTACAAAATTCAATTGTTGCAAGAATTAAAGCCCCAAGATGCCAGTCAGAGGCTTAATTTCGTAAATCAGGTGATTGAGCGATTTTCAACGTTTACCAACATTTTGTTTTCGGATGAAGCTTATTTTCATGTTAATGGCCACGTAAATAAGTAGCTACTGCCGCTACTGGAGTGCAACGAATCCGAAACGCAAACATCAGAAACCCCTACATTCGCCTAAAGTGACCGTATGGGCTGCGATGTCAGCGCGAGGAATTATCGGCCCTTACTTTTTTGAAGACGAAAGGGGGCGTGCAGTTACAGTGAATTCAGAGCGTTATGTGGAGATGTTAGACAACTTCTTGGTACCTGAACTGCAAAACTTTCCTGGCTATAACCAAAGAACATGGTTCCAACAGGACAGAGCAACTTCACACACGTCCAATATGTCTCTGCCACGTGTTCGTGAAATTTTCTCAGGCAAATTGATCTTCCGGAGAGGTGACATAAATTGGCCTCCACGCAGTCCAGATTTAACCCCTATGGACTTTTTCCTATGGGGTTATCTTAAATCTAAAGTTTACGCCAATAAACCGACTTCACTGGCGCATTTGAAAGAAAATATCCGTCACGAAATGGCAGCCATCCCTGAGTCCACCTGCCGAGACGTCATAAGTAATTTTACTGTTCGATTAAATGAGTGCCGAGAACGCGAGGGTCTACATTTAGACGATATTATTTTTAAGAAATAAATCCCCAAAAAGTGTATTTTAATAATTAATAAACATTTTTTCTATATACGGCTTACTTTTTTTTTAATCGATCCACTAAATATAAAATTTCTTTTGAGACACCTTGTATTTAATACAATACAGAGCTACAATAATTAAGGTAAATTGTATCGACTTATATGTTAAAACAGAATAATATAAAATATAACAGTAGTAATTCTTTATTGAAGATCTTTATTGTAGAATGGAATAAAATATCAATATGTGTTTAATAATAATTCAAAATGTGCGTCTGCGCAGAGAGTACAAAACTAGTAATTTCATGACGCTAACTTAAGAACAAAATTACCGTAGCAGATGGCAGCACCGGAGATTTAAACATCTAGTGTGAAAACAAATCGATGTTAAACAACGGTGGACTTTAAGTTCACTCCTCTTAAAGTTCTAGTGTGAAAAGGGTAGTTACAGTTTAAAACTGGCGCATGAACGAAGAGTTAGAACTGAAATCATCACAAGGAAAGAAAACATGAGTCATGAATACTTTATATAAAAAATAATATTCTGAATTAAAATGGTCCCATTCGAAAGAATCTCATCCAAGTACACCTTGCGGCACTTTTAGGAATTGCTCTTAGATCATCTTCCAAATTTATTTATCTCTTCAATCGATTTAAAAACGATGATCTTACAACGAGGTCTTGTTCTGGAAACCAAAAAGATTGAAACAGTTCCGCAATGTTATTTTGAAGTTAGTGCCTCTACATATTACATAATATTAATTAGTAATAGCTTTTTATGATGTGATCCAAAACTATAATCGTGAAGATAAAACCTTGAACTTTTGAAAACTTAAAACTTCTGTGAAATATTATAAAGCTGTTGTAATCGATGGAGTGGTGCAACTGATTTTCGCGATCGTTATGGTCATGAACCAGTAATCTTGACCTAAAGAGTTTAATCTTGAACGAATCTTTAATTTATTATTAGAAATTTATATTGATTAATGACCAGAACTTCAAATAATATATCAAAATTATTGACTGCTCGCAAGATAAATTACTGATACATTTAACTGTTTAAAAATATGAACTATTTCAACGATATATTATAGAAATCGAAGCTAATGTAGAATACTAAGTATTACATACAACAATATGAGTACCATTTATAGCATACTAATATGTTGAATAGAAGTGTCTCAAATTTTACAGTGAAACGTATAATAAAGAAAACAGCAAATGTTCTGTCGATTTCACGAAGAGGTATATTAGATATTACTCAATATTTCGAAAATTACATTTTTTAGGGTTTTGTAGGTATGACCAAAAAACCCTTATATCGTCATTTTGTTGTCTGTCTGTTCGGTAAAAATTGTAGCAAGACGGCTAAACCTAGAGAGTTGAAATCTGGCATGCTTATACAACTCTTTGACCCGCTCATAGGAAAAATACTAAAATATCTAATAAACATCCCCCTAAAAATATAAACAAATATGTGCTCAACGAAAAAATAATAATAATAATAATAATTAAATTCTGAGTAAGGTCTCAAATGAAAGCCCTTAGTACGTGGATTAACGATCAAAATTTTATTTTTGCAACATAAATTATTTTAATGTGATTTTTATTAAAATTGTGCAAAACAAAAATTGTCCCACACCCTGAATCTCAGATGGTTTAAACTAAAAATCTGAAAAAATTCTAAGTAATGTACATTGATGTGAACCGAAATAATACAACAGGAATTTTTGATCAGATTATGTTTTCGGAAAATAACGCATTTTCTGTGGTTTTTTGTTGACGATGTACAAAATTTATAGTTATGTAACACACTATACTAGAAGGATGATCCTGGTCTATGATTATCCTGTTTATCAATTTATCTATTGTTTAAAAAATTAATGTATTTTTTAGGGTTTTGTAGGTATGACCAAAAAACCCTTATACCGTAATTTTGTCGTCTGTCCGTCTGTTCGGTAAAAATTGGAGCCAAATGGCTAAACCTAGAGAGTTGAAATTTGGCATGCTTATACAACTCTTTGACCCGCACATAGGAAAAATACTAAAACATCTAAAAAACATATCCCCCTAAAAATATAAACAAATATGTACTCATCGAAAAAAAATTATATTTTTTTATAATTCTGAGTAGGGTATCAAATAAAAGCCATTGGTACATTGATTAACGACCAAAAATTTTTTTGTCCCACATCCTGTAACCCTGATGGTTTAAACTAAAAATCTTAAAAAATTCTAAGTAATGTACATTGGTGTGAACCGGAATAGTTCAACAGGAATTTTTGATCAGATTATGTTTTTGGAAAAAAAAAACATTTTTTGTGTTTTTTTGCTAATAATGTACACAAGTTATAGCTTTGTAACACGCTACACTGGAACGTGTATGCTGGTGTAGTGGTTATGACGCTGGCTTTTCACCCAACTAACTCGACCGAAATTTTTTTTTTGAATTTTTATATTATTTAAATTATTTTTTCAAAATTCTAGTTATATTTTGGCAAATGTTGCATTTAATTTTTAAAAGCGTAAATTTAATAACCAGTGGAAATTGTATAAATTATAATTTAATTCTGTTTCAATGTACACGAAATCAGAGGGGCGGAGCTTAGAACAACCAATGGAAGCCTTAGGCGCAATTTTTAAAATTCTTAATGAACCTGCTATATATATATAAAAAAAAAATCTGCACATATTTAGAAACCTAAATAATGGTATTAGGCGTTCGAATTAAAATGAATAAAAAAAATATTTTAATATAAAATTTGTTTTGGCATCTCAAATAATCATCATTCACTTACTAAATACCTGCAAAACCCTGAAATGTGTGAAAATTCACACTTCACATCAATTTTTTAATTTAATGTGAGACATCAAATTAAAGTTTTTGAAAGCCAGATTAACGAACAAAAATTATTTAAAAAATATCTTTATATTTGAGTACGAATTTTCAAAAAAAAGTTGTTCCGTATCATAGGTTTATTTCTCCTATTTCCCAGACGGGTTGGTGCCGAAGAATCTTATCGTAGCAAATAAATTGTACGCCGGGTCTTCTTTCTATTTAGTATCAATTCAACAGCTATCTGTCTTGCTACTTGCTATTGGTTCTCCAAGTTACCTTTTATTGATAGCATTCTCAAGGTTTGTGTTCTAATGTACCATTGAAGTCTTTTCTGGCTTTTTATTCAAAAAAACATTTGAACCGCAACTTAGTGTTTGTTTATCCATGCGGAAGACAGGGCCGTCGAGAGAGAATGTCATCTGAGATTTTTGGACGGACCCTACCGCGAATGGTGCCTTGTCCGTTTGATTAATAATAATTTTTACATAGGTCAAACAATAATCTTTAGAGAAAATTTAAGATATAGTTAAACATTTATTAAATATATATATATATATATATACAAAAAACATGGTGTGATATATATGACAAATATCCTCATTTATCAAAAAGGGCTATTCGGTTTTTGTTACCGTTTGCAATTACGTACATGTGTGAATCTGGATTTTCAAAATACGCTGATAGAAAATCGAAATATCGCAGCAAACTTAATGCTTGCCAACGGAGTGGCCGAGCGTATTAATTCGTGCAGTTTTGACTGGTGAAAACAGTCTGGATTGTGATGTTGGTGGTTTGATTCTCCGTCGGTGATATTATTCGGGTAAGAATAATATGTTTACATTACTCTCATTTCACAATCATTCACCTCTCATCCAGATGTAGGAGCTCGCCCCCTGGAATCGGCGATCAGCCTCGTTGCAGAAATAGGCCGATGTAAAAAAAAAAAAAACCTTAATGCTTGCATTAGATATGCAAATTCGATTATCCAATATAATACCAAATTTTGAAAGAATATTAGAATCCAAAAAGCAAAAGCTTGGAAACCACTGGTCTAGGCAGACTAGACCAGCGGTTCTTAAACTGTGGTCCGCAGACCCCTGGGAGTCCGCGAAACAATTTTGACATTAACTTTACATCCCCCATCTTTTCGCTTTTATTCAAATAACTCATTTAATAAAAATCCTACATGGTGAGGACATAACTAAACAATAATTAGGAAAAATTTAATTATTTTTATTCAACTGCAAATTATTTACAGAAAACATTTTATGATAAGATCTATTTTGACCAATATTTGACCAAGAAATGTTTGTATGAGCTTAACGAAATGTAATTTGTAACTTTTCTAATTCTTTTTACTACTATTTTTATTCATTTTATGTTTTTTATTCTATATGCTAATAAAAATGTTCATCTCTATAAATGAGCAAAACTATTTTTTAAAATAACCAGCGATACATTTTTACCAATATTTATTATAACGTAGTGCCTATGAGATTATTGAGCCAGAAATTAAGTCTCAAGAACGACGTAAAATGCCTAGGGATGGGATGGGGTCCGCAAAAAAAATGTTGTTCAAGAGGGGGTCCCTGGACTACATAAGTTTAAGAACCCCTGGACTAGGCAATTGCCTAGGACCCGTCACGTGTTATTAGAAAAATGTTTCCTTATTTGTGCTCATCACTAGATTTTGGAATGACATTTCCATTGGTTTTTGGCTAATGAAAGTAGTAGTCAAAAACGTTATTTGTAATTTATGTAGAACTAAACTAAAGTTTCTTTCGACGGGTACTTTATAGGTGATTCCTTTCGCTGGCTCTAACTCATAATTCGCTCCACATGTTCTATCCAGCATTATATCCAGTATTAATTTATTTACCTTTGAATATATGCGATTGCCAGTAGTTCCACCGTTATGAATTAAAATAAATTCGTTGCATTACATGTAGTTTGACGATAAATCTCTTTTTTCTTTGGACTTTACCATTAGCTTCACTTTCATTTGATGTCTACAACAAAACGTGACTGTTTAATAAGGTCTTATCAATTATATTATTATTTCATCATTGATGTGTGCTATTCAGTACATCAATTAACATTTACTATCCCACTGCACTTAAGAAACTTATTACACCTAATGGAATCACATAAGTGGTATTTAATGTAATCAGTTACCCTTAACGTTTTCATTAATCAACGATAATTTACTTAGATAATATAAATATGCGCGTTTAAATGGGAGTGTTCTAATTTTCTGACATTCCGACATATAATAATAATAATTAGCCTAAAACTATCTCAGTCTTTGGGCAAAGGCCTCTTCCATGTCCTTCCATTGTGTCTGGCTGTTTTAATGATGTAGTCTCTCCATCTTATCTTTTGTCTTCCTCGGGATCTCGTCAGATGACTTAGCGACCATAAAGTTGTTCATCCACCAGTTGTAGGTGCTCTGCTCACCACCATTTCAACCTTCTGTAGCAGTCTGTAACATGTTTAATACCAGTTTTCTTACGGGTTTCTCTATTTGGTATTTTGGGTTCTTTCCATTTTTTTGTTTTGTTTTGTTTTCTGATTTACTGTCAGTTATTGTTAATTTTTTTGAGTCAAGGTCAAAGTTTGGCATCCCTAAGTAAGGGCGGGAATTACGTAAAAGTAAAATTAAAAGTTAAATTTTCTTTTTAATTGTAATGGGTGTATTTGCCTCAGAATTTTTTCGACCCTGCAGTGGTTTCTGTTATATATTTAATCATTTTAAATGTGTAATAAGATCAACAACATAATGCTGTTCGTGTAGTAATTGTAAAAGAAAAAAAAAATACAATTATTTTAAGAATTATTTAACATAGTTTAATTATAGACAGTTCACTGTCTAAGTGGTATTCTTTATATTTATTTGATAATATTAATTTTGTAAAATTTATAAATCTAATTTGTACTAAAATAAATTAATTATATAAATAAATAAATAAATAGTGAGAACTTAAAGCCACGTCCATAGTCTTGCTAGCGGTAAGCGACGAGTTCATCGAAAATCAATTCATCGAAAATAAATTCATCGAAAATCAATTGATCGAATGATCAATTCATCGAATCGTCAATTCATCGAAAAGAAAATACTACTATTTTGTAAATATTTGAGAGGAATGCCAAGGGGATCGGAAAGTCAAAAAAGCAGTGGTCAATAAAAGTAGACAGACTAAGAAATAATTGCAAAAAACTTTTTATATGGTTTAAAAAAGGTAAATAAAGTGACATGGTGTTTGAATATAAATAAAGAAATATAATAAGAAAACTTATATAGTAAAAGAAATAAATTTTTTGTTTTTAAGGTTTAATAAGACAGGTTATGGGCAATTGCACGCAAATAATTTTTATAAATTCATACACAATGATACGCATTTTAATTGGGCTAATATGGGGAAAAATAAAGTACTATGCATCTAAAAACAAGGTAATTAGGTTAGGTTTAGTTAGTAAAAGTCTAAAACCGAGCGGAGCGAGTTACCCATCTTCTAGTTTAAGGACAAAGCACTATTTTAGGTTAGGTTAGGTTAGTAAGGGTTTGGTTAGAAGAAGCCGAGCGAAGCGAGCTACCCATCTTCTAGTTTAATGTCAAAACACTATATTAGGTTAGGTTAGGTTAGTAAGGGTTTGGTTAGAAGAAGCCGAGCGAAACGAGCTACCCATCTTCTAGTTTAATGACAAAACACTATCTTAGGTTAGGTTAGGTTAGTAAGGGTTTGGTTAGAAGAAGCCGAGCGAAGCGAGCTACCCATCATCTAGTTTAATGACAAAACAAACTCACACTAACACTAACATAACAATGCCGCCTGTTTAGAATCACCGTACATTGAACACCGCACATTGTAGTTATTTAATAAGTGTAGGTGTCAACTTTTATTGACCACTGCTTTTTTGGCTTTCCGATCCGCTTGGCATTCCTCTCAAATATTTACAATTTTTTTTTTTTTTCGATGAATAGATCATGCGATGTATTGATCATTCGATGAATTGATTTTCGATGAATTGATTTTCGATGAATTGATTTTCAATGAATTGATTTTCGATGAATTGATTTTCGATGAACTTACCGTGAATCATATTCATTTATATCGTTTTCTGTATGTTCTATTTATGTTCTATATTATGTCTAAGAGTAACTAAACGGGGTTTTTGTTTTGTCAGGTTGTAACAAAAGGAAAAAGTGACATATTATAAAAAATATTTTTTTACCGACCGCCAATATTGTGATCATACCGATTTTGGCATTTCGAGATTTCGATGGATCTCCACGAATTGAGGTCCATACATAACGTTTTGACTATTTTTAGAATGATATCTGTCGGTCTGTCTGTCTAACTGTCTGTCTGTTTATGAAACTTCATATATAAGCTTCTAACATCAATGGCACGAGTTGATAAACTTTTGGTAAAAATCGGTTAACTAGAAATGGGAGTTTACTCGTGTCGGTTTTAAGATTTTTGCGAAAATTTCACAACAGAGAAATATTTCGAAAAAAATTATTGAACAAAAGTTGCTATAAAAGCAATAACTAACAACTTTTATTTGAGACATTTTTTGATAAAGCAGCATAAATTAAACAAGACTTTATGATGGCAGTCGGTCCTGTGGTGGCCACAGCTGATTATTTTTTTATTGTTCTGTTTATTATGTCTAAACGGGATTTTTGTTTTGTCAGGTTGTAACGAATTTCATGATTATTTCATGTTTTATGTTGGCAGCCAAAATCTAAATCTCAAAAGGAAAAAGTAATATATGAAAAATAAAATATGTAAAATAAAATAAAATTAAAAAAAAAATTAATATATTCAAATATATGTATTGAGAATGACGGAAATATCCAAGATGTAATGAAAATTACATTTTATAATGACAGCTAACCCCAACCTAAAATATTTAATGTAAGTACAATTTACGAGTGAAAGTAGCCGGGAATCGGAGTCTGAGTCGATAGCCATTTATTTTCTGCCGACTCCCCCATCCCTGGTTATTAGGATCAGTAGAAACATCACGCGAACCACGCTGTTGTATGACTCACTTTCTCTATCTTATGCACCACTAGACGCTGGAAAACCGCATCATTATAAGATGAGATATAAAATATAGAAATTATCTTTCAATTATAAATTAGCATCATAAATTGCGAGATTAAAATAAAATATGTATTTACGATATGAATTTATGAATTTGTAAATAATTTAGTAGTGTAGGTCAAGTCTATAAATACCCGAATCGGACTTAAAATACTGGTCTAGAACTAGTTCCTGTCTGTAAGTGTGCCCCGTTCTATTCCGTTCCGTTCCGTTCAAGCCTGGGAGCAGTTATTCCGCATACAAATATTTCTTACAGGGAAAACTGCTCGTTTCTTTCACATAATAAGCATGGATGTCACGATTGGCAGAGTTCTAGTATTTGACTGTCCTCATTAACGTGTCGCAAATAGTTAGTTGTCAAGAATAACGTCATCATGAAGCGTTATCGCCTTCGGTTCTTTTCTATACACAAGGATGTACAACCGAATTGTCCAAGATAATTACCTTGAACTTTAACGATATAGTACAGGGAAAGTACACAAATAAATTTGTTTATTTTATATTTAAGATGAATGGTCAAGAACACGCAATATTTCTTTTTAATTTTAAGTATTAGATTAATCAAGTATAATTACAAATTAAAAACACATAACACATTGATCTCGTTCATCAATAACGAATGACAGCATTGGTTTAGTGCGGCGTTTCCCAACGTGCGTCCCACGCCCCACAAGGGGGCAATTCGACCTTAATCTTGTGTCCTGAACAAGTAGTAATTAGGCTTCATTTAGGGCATAATTCAATTTTTGAATATTAAAAAATATGTATATGTTACATAGGGGGGCATCAGAATTTTAGAAAGACTTAGGTAGGGCATGGTAAAAAAAAGGTTGGAAAACACTGGTTTAGTGTAAACACCTTCGATTTACGAACGGGAACAACTGAACATTCGCGCAAAACTGAAATTATAATTCATAAAAGCAGATTATTTGTTGAACATGTTATTATATGTTATTTTTTAATAGTGGATATTATTTTTTTAATTGTTGTGTGGTGTTAAATGAAAGACGAACGAAAAGTAATTTTTAAAAAACCTTTTTTGGGCGACCATATCAAAAACAGTTCTTTTTACCGACCGTGAACATATATAAGGGAGGTATTGTGATCATACCGATTTTGACATTTCGAGATTTCGATGGATCTCCACGAATTGAGGTCCCTACATAACGTTTTGACTATTTTTAGCATGATGTCTGACGGTCTGTCTGTCCGTCTGTCTGTCCGTCTGTCTGTCCGTCTGTCTGTCTGTGTACACGTGCAGAGCAAATTCGACTGAAAGGATTTTTATGAAACTTCATATTTAAGTTTCTGTCGTCAATGGCACGAGTTGATCAACTTTTGGTAAAAATCGGTTAACTAAAAATGGGAGTTTACTCGTGTCGATTTTAAGATTTTTGTGAATATTTCACAACAGAAAAATATTTCGAATAAAATTATTGAACAAAAGTTTTTTTTATATTGAAGAAAAATTTCGAATTTTTGTAAAATTTTTCGAAATTTTTCGTTTTATCAAAAAACGTTTCAAATAAAAGTTATTAATTATTGCTTTCAATTTTTTCTTACTTATATGTAACGTTTCCATGGTCATGATAAATAATATCTCTGTTTGAAAATATTAGGTCAAGTTATTTCTACTCTGCTGCTAAAATGTATTTTATATAAGTACTTTATGATGGCGGTCGGTCCTGTGGTGGCCACAGCTGATTTTTTTATCATCTGGTACCGGTCAAAAAGTAAATATTTTTCGGCTTATTTTTTTGGCATTCGGCGATTCGCTTATTTTTTTGGCCGCTGGATGCTAAAGCCATTTATGTGTCATTTCTTAAGTTACAAGATCTCCATGGTTACACTGAAATAACTAACAGTCAGACATTTATAATTGTAATAATTGTTCAGTAACCATAAATTATCCAATGTAGATAAATAAATTAAATTTTTCTAATAAAAATTACTTTTGGTCGGCCAAAAAATATAATGTGCACCTTGGCCAAAAAGATCTTTTGGCTATGGTACACAAATAACTATTATTTTGGTGAAAATCTCTTTATATTAATAAAATTGGAGGCTATATCTGTTTATTTATTTTTTCGGTCTCATATTTGGTTTCAACACATTTCAGATGATTATAGGACGATATCTGCAAAAAATCAATTTTTGTCTGTCCGAGATTCATACAAAAACGGCTGGACATATTTTAATAAAAGTTTGTACGATGATACAGCCAAATCGGGATTCGAACATAGGCTATATGGCATCTCGAAATTTGTATTTTAAAGGGGTGTTTCGGGATTAAAACTGTTTACTAAAAAACTTAATATATCTTTCTTATTATTGACAGAAATATATATACAACAAAAATTGTTTACGTTAAGAAAACAAATCTTTTTTGTTCAATATATTTTTGCACTTGGGTGAATATTTGGGGAGATACCCGAAAACTAAATTTTAGAAATATTTTCTTTATTATTGACCTAACAGAAAAATTTATGTGTGAAAATACGTTTAGAATGAGATAACATTTCTTTTTTGTTGAATGCAGTTTTTAATAAGAAAATTATGTAGTAGTTCAAGCGTACTGCTATCTATAAATTTGAAATATCTCATCTGCATAACAGCAAAATGAATATAATTAAAGTTAATAAAATTACAAAAACGATCGAATTTAATTAAATAAAACGATTCTTTGCAGATTTCCATGCAGATTTTAATAAGATATATTTGGGGAGATATGGGGAACGATACCTACAAACTTAAAATATCTCAATTTTTATTTATTTAACAGCAAAATTGTATATAAGAAAATTTGTTTGAAATGAGGAAACATTTCCTTACTGTTTAAGACCAGTGTTGTAATAGATACATTTGAAATTATATCTAGATACAGATACAGATACTTGAGGAAAAATGTATCTAGATGCAGATACAGATACAAATTTTAAAAAGTATCTAGATACAGGTACATTTTTTTTTACAATTTATCTAGATACTTCAAGATACTTTTAAGATACTTTCGGAAAACTGAACCTAAACACAATTGCGATATGAGTTAATTTTGTAAAGTTGACATCTCTTAAACTTATTATTATAAATATTAATACCCAATATTTTATTTTACACTATAATTTTGATAACTAAACCATAAAATATTTAAAATTTTATATAGATATTGCAAAACTACGTCATATCACACTCATGTTTAGATTCAAAGTGAAGCATGTTTTTACTCCCACCAAGCAAGAAAGAGTTTACTGGTCGCTGATTGGTTAATTTAAACTTAAAATTCAAATATCTGAATGATGCTAAATGTATTACCAACTTGAAAAATCGTAAGGACATATTTTGTAAAAAGACCTTGAAAAAGACAAAATAGGAAATTATCTGAAAAAAGTACCTGAAATACAGATACTTAGATACTGATTTAAATATCTAGATACAGATACAGATACATATTTTAAAATGTACCTAGATATAGTAACTAGATACTTGCACAGTATCTAGTTACTGTATCTAGATACAAATACCTAGATACATTACAACACTGTTTAAGACTGTTTTTAATAAAATTAATACTTGGGGGCTATGGGGAACGCTACGTATAATATATAAACAAAATATTTCACTTACTTTTTATTTACTTGAAAAATATACTAAATGATTTCAACATTAGAAGTAACACTCCCCTTGCCCCCTAAATAATCTTATAAACTGCATTGAAGAGAAAAAAAAAAATGTTTCCTCTGAGCTTTTTGTGGGCTATTTGTTTTACTTATTTTGCCACAAATATCAACATTTTAGATCGTAATTCAAAAGTGACTATATATTTGTGATCTAAGGCTAAAAATATATAAGGATGCAAATTTTCCAACAATATTAAAAAAATTTCCCCCTAAAATTTTGAAATTTTGATCAACTTTTTTTGACTCTATTTTAGACAAAATATAGTTTTAAGCTAATTTTGGGGTGCAGATTATGAAAAAAATATATAAAAAATTATTCCTTTCCTAGTTTTTGAGTTAGAGCCGATTTGAATCAGTTTTTTGCCTATATTTCCAAAACTTTTGCCTAAACTTCAAAATAAACCAAATTCTGTTTTTAATTATTATTATTTTTTTTTTAGAGAAGTATCATACAAAATAATGGCTTTATAAACATTTGTATATACTTACTTGTTGATAAAATAGTAAAACAGTTTCACAAAATATTGTAAAATATATTTATTCCTATAATTTTACTTTCACAGCTATGTAACTTTAACATTAAGTATCCTCTACCCACGTTTCAAAATTGACCACCACGGCGCTACGGTCTTAAATTTATTTTCCTATAATACAAAGATACAATTACAAAGATCAATCTGAAAAGTTTAAATAATTTCTATTTGCTTTAAATGGACAGTGAATGCTTCTATTCATGTTTTGTTCTGTAACTAAATACTAACGCACCCATTGTGAAATTAATCAACAATAAAATTGCTTTGTACAATTTTAATTAAGTAAAATACTTATCAGATTGTTTGTACAATAATCTCGTAAGTATGCCCTACATTTGATCAATAAAAATAATTCAGATCAATTTACCGTAAATCACTGAAATACCATTGCTTCAATACCTTTATTTTCTGCGAATAAAAAACCGTATCCTTCTCTTAATTGATCTCTCTAAACATGGGCGTACAGAAAAAAGGGCACATACACAAAATAATTACACAAAACAAACAACAAGATTAATGAAAAAAAGTCATTATTTAGAATAATGGTTATAAATCAAGTACTTACTGTTTCAATCAAGTTGTGTTTTGTATATTTTGTTATTATAGACAGTTATAGGCGCGGAATTGCTACTTTTACAATTTTGGCTATAATTTAAGGGTACGAAAATATATAAAGATTGTTTCCGGTGCCTATAGGGCCAACCGGAGAGAATAAATATCTCTAGTTTCAAATGTACCTAGACACGTAGAAAGATTGTCGGTACTTGTAGGCGATTGCACCATGTAGAGCCGCAGTAAGGGGGGGCGATGGCCCCTATCGCACTAAGGAAAAGGGCGCCGATGAGCTTGACTAAGGGTCGCCACATTGCGAAAGTGAGGACCTTTTTTTTCGCTCTTCATTTGGATTTTGAGAGGTGAGAACCTTTTTTTTTGCTCTTCATTTGGAATTTGCGAGGTGACGACCTTTTTTTTGGTCATCATCTAGATTTTGGGAGGTGAGAATCTTGTTTTTGCTTATCACTTACATTTATTTGCCAAGGGCGCCAAAACGCAGTTTTGCCCCTAGCGCAAGTTTTCCTTACTGCGGTTCTGGCACCATGTACCTAAAAGTAAACAGTAATCATTGAAACATTATTTACTACTGACTTAGGCACACTTTACACTATAAAAAATCTTTCTAAAAGAATCGCCATCTTCTTTCAAACTAATATATCTTGTATCAGGATAATAGGCTATTATATTTTCTAATATATCTCCTATAAAAGATGGCCCATTACACTATCATATTTTTCATCAAATACATATATGCTGTTCACTTTTGTAAGGACAATCCAGATCTAGTTATTTTGGTTACTTTTATAGTGTATTGCGGACTTTAAATGTCAATTAAAAATATTCCTTACGCTGTAAAACCGACTTAAGATTTATTGGTTATGATTATTATTAAGAAAGTGAAATTTTTTATAATTTTTTAGTACCATACAATTACATAACATACAATTTCAAAGGTGCAAACTGATGAAATCAAAATTTCATCTTAGTTTTTTGCAAAAATGAACAGCATATATTATAAAAGATCTTTTATAGTGTAATTTAAGCCTTACAAGAATCTGACAGTTACTTTTTTTTGTACATTTTATAGATTTAATTTGTAGCGAACTACTTATATTTCAAAGACTTTAATAAAATTTCTTTGATGTAGCGAATTACCGACATTTACAATTTCTTATAGGTTATAAATTTTTAATATTTCGTTATGAATTTATTTTACAATATCTAGCCTACAGAAGTGGTACGTTTTAGTAGGTATATAAGCCATTTTTAATGAAGAAATTCCAGTAAACTGCCGCCAGTAACAATCTTTCTACGTGTGCACTAACTGATATCTACAAGGGTCGACAACAAACGCTTATAGGCGTCGATAAATTACCGATCTGTAAAAAACAATCTCTCTATCTGTTAGTACCCGTAAATATACACGTAGACAACGACTATGCAAAATGCAACCTATTAGCCGAAGCCGCAAAAAAATTATCATAAGTGCAAATAGTATTTTTCTCTGTTACCGACCTATTAATTTCTGATTAATTTCCTCTAATTTAACTAGTAAATCGGATACATCTAAATGTTTTGTATGTTTTAATTATTTTAAAAATAAATAAAAAATATGTTTACTTTAATTTTGATGGAAAATGGGTCTATACTCAAGACGCACGCCGACTTAACTCGACCCTAAAAGCTTATGATTTCACTTTTCTTTTCTTTTTAATGCCCTTTGCTGCTTCGGCAATTATAGAGGACAATTCTTATTTTTGAAAATTCCATGCCTGAACGGGATTCGATCCCTAGAGCAACGCAAAGCACATGTTACCACTACACTACACTGGTCGGCATGACTTCACTTTAAATATTTATAAGAAATAAACAAACCAATCTAAACAAAAAAAAAATAATAATAATAATAATAATAATAATAATAATAATAATAACTAAAAATATTAATTTGCTGCTTCTGATAATTATTTTGTGTTCAATATTCTAGAGAAATCACATTAAGATAATTATATATTTATATCAATAAAAATAACATGAAGCAAACAAAAAATTAGGACAAACAATGCCTTAAGGTTGGGAAGATAATAATTTTAAATTATTATATGTATTGAGTACACTGTTATGTATAAAAATATTATAATACGTATTCATTACTGAACAAATATGTAAGAAGTCGTAGAAAAACAATGTAATTTCACTTGATAACTATTTAGAAAAACGCATTGTTAAAAAATACAGAGTAATGTAAATGAGAAAGCATGACAAAAGTGGATGTAAAAAGGTGTCATTCTTAGAAAATGAAAAAAAATTGAATTTAACCTTGACATCTTCAGACATCTTATTGTATTAAGTATTAAAATATTGTAGGATTTTAATGAATGGACATTAATTGGAATTAAAAGTAAGCTCAAAGTTTATTTCAAACAGTTTTCTGGTGCCCTCTTCTTTAATAAGGGGAAAGTTTAAGATAAGTGTATTTTTCGGGTTGTGTAGGTATGACTACCAAAAATCTCTTAAACTTTACTCATGTGTCTGTCTGTACGGTAGAAATTGAAGCCAATAGAAATTGTAACGGCTGAACATAGAAAGTTAAAATTTGGCATGCTTATACAACTCTTTGAACACGTATAGGAAAAATACTGAGAGTTATTTGTAATATACTGTAACCATATTTTGAAAGAAACAAAATTTTTGAATTTTTTTTTTTTTTTAATTTTTAATTTTTTTTTTTTTTTATAAATCCTAACTATAAAATGGTTAGGGATAGAAATCTGCGGTTTGTATTTTTAAAATCCACATAGATTGTTCAGTCTAAAAAAATAAAATAAAATAAAATGGGCTTTAATAAATTGTTTATTAAGTTTTGTATGGGTAGTTATCCAAAACCCTTGAAAATGGCAAAAAATCGTAAGGGGTACACCTTAAAAAAATGGTGAATTTTAAGCAAAACATTTTTGTCTCCGATTTTATTGAAAATTGGTATAAATATGTATTTTTGGTCATAGATCGACAAAATTTGGTCCATTTTGAAGTTTGGGCAAAAATTTTGGAATTATTGGCGAAAAACTGACCCAAATCGGGTCTAACTCAAAAACTAGGAAATTATGATTTTTTTAAATATTTTTTTTCATAATCCTCACCAAAATTAGCTTAAAACAGCCTGAAAAAGAATATTTTTTTCCGTTGACTAATAATAAATTATTAAGACTTGACTTTTCACATTTATATCATTTTAATAAAATATGTGGCTATGAAACATGATAATATGATAAATTTGCATATTATATCTTGCAAAAACTGTAATTTGGAATCCCCTTCAAAAATTGTGAAATAAAAACTAACCTAAAATTTAATAAACAAAAATTACTGTCAATAAACCACCAATCAAATACGTTTCATTCATTGACTTAACCTCAATGTAATTTTAAGTATATGTCAACGTCCTATTTGCAAGATAATAATAAGCAAACATAACATTAAATGGTAAAACTAATGAAAGCATGTTTTAGTTTCTTTACAGATTACAAAATGATTCGACCACTTTTACTCCTAATTGCGGGAGTTACTATGGTGTTAGCTCAACGTCGTCTAGCGCTTCCTGATCCCAGAAGTTGTGCAAACCGTAAGTACTTATTTGTTTATCTATTGTTTTTATGACTTATTGTTGTTAAATAACCAGAAGATAAGATTAGTTCAGAGATATCATTAATTGTTTCTATGATTTAAGTTACTTCGTATTTAAATTTACGGAAAAGTTTAGTTCTTACATAATTCATTACAATTTAATCTAATTTCTAGTAGTAATAAAATAACAATAGTTAGTTTGCGAATTGAGTTTTATTAAAGTTTTTAAAAGAATTGTATTTTCATAGCATTTTTAAGCTATTATTTTAAGGACTTGACAACAAACGCGATCGTTTGACCATTCCGAAGGAATGTTTGGCAATGTTCAACCGCAATAATAAGGATATTTTGCGCCGTTTCGTAACCGTGGACGAAACATGGATCCATCACAACACACTAGAGACCAAGGAACAGTAGAAACAGTTAGTCCGAGAGCTAGCAACGTTTTCGAGAAAGAATTTTAGGTCGGCTGGTTTTTCGATATTTCCCTTTCTTATTGAAGTTAGGTAGGGATGCGGTACGTCTGGCACCTGGAAGCGGTTGCGTTTACCTGTGCGCATCTCGCCTGTACAGGTAAAAAGGATATTTTGAAATCATTTTAAGACATTTTTTTTATATATAATTTTCTATGTCTTTTTAGCATTATAAATTTATAGTTGCCAGACAATTTCGTTGTTGCTAACATTGCGCCAGATCTATTTTAAGTATTTAAATTAAATATTTCTCGAGAAATGAAAAATGAGAATTATAACTTTTCCTCGAGAATTTCTCGAAAGAAAGAATTCTCGAGAAGAAACACTAGTTTTGCCGAAAAATTGTGTTTTCTTGTCTAGACCGATTACTTTTCATCCGTCCCTCGTATGTCGCAGTTTGTGGTTGATATATTTTCAGAAAGATGCAGGTTTAATGGAGAATCCCTTGATATAAATAACTCATTTTCAAAAAAAGTGTAAAATGTCGCAAATTGTATCTATACGCCTCATTTGTATTAATTATTTATACTTTTTTATAAAGATTTTATTAACTAATAAGTAAGCCCATCTTTAAAATACTAAATATGAGTATATCTTCATCAACATGTCCATAAGAAGAAATGGTATTTACATAAAATACCATATTTAAATACAGCGTTCCACATTAAAAATCACGATTAAATTTGGCTCAAAGTTTGCATCTGAATGTCATATTACATAAGCTATTAAGAAATCATGTATTCATTATTTTATCACATAGATATATAAACATAAAACATAAAATCACGTAGTATTGTAATGGTTATGACCGAATATGTAATTTTATTGAAACGGTTATTACAATTTAATGCAAACTGTTCATCTTTGCACGTTACATTCTCGTGAGAAGAAATAAAACTACACTATTCGCTATTCATAATTTTAAATGCATTTTTTTTAAATCTTTATATAAGATGCAATAATTATATGACGAAATAATTATTATTGCAATTCTCTCACTTGTTATATGTAAGTTGAAAAAGGAAATTTCATCTTTTACTTTCAAATATATTAAGTAGTTTCATCAAGTTCCGGAACTTTATTATTATATACCAGTACTTAGCAATATTTTCAAAGTGCGACCCACATCGTGAAGTGGGCAGTTCTTTGCAACCCACCGTAAAGTTTTAAATGAAAATGTAAATGGTTAATGGAATAGAATGGTTAGGTTAGGTCTTTGAACATTATCAAAGACTATAATTCTAATTGGCTGTTGAGGGTGTAAATATTTTTTATACAACCTTCCTCAATCTCATTATTTCTTCCTGGGCTAGCGGTCTTTTGTTTGACTTTAATACTAGATATTGTAAAAAAAGTTAACAGACAACACAAGCAATAAATAAATACATTTTTATAACAACCTGTTTCATTGTGGCGTTTGCTATAAAAAACAAATTATAGAAACTGAGATGCCACTTCATTGGTGCTATCATCACCATCATTCTCCCTAACTTGTATTTACAACAATCAATACAGCCCAACCGAATTGCAGAGCCAGTGTTGAATATATTTTCTCCACGACCACTATAGAATTTAGCAATTCTTAAGCGTGTTCTACATTATACAATTCTCATCAAATTTTTATACTTATTTCTTTGACTAGAACTTGTACTAGAAATAAATCAGTGAAATTGTACAGTGTAGAACACGGTATGTAGTCAAGGTCAACTTTATTCAAAACTAGATTTGATCCAACTATAGGGGAAAAATTTTAAGATCGCAGCGCCACGCGGATTTTTTTGAAACCATTCTAAATCAGATATCACTTGACATTTACTAGTAAATAATAGCGAAAAGTGTATCAAAAAACGACAAAAAATAAATAATTGTTTGGGATTTTCTGATTTTGTGAAGTACTTGTAAACATCTAAAATACTACATTTTGTGATTTGGTTTTAAGTTATGGCGGTTTTCCATTGTCGATTATTTTAACTATATTGGGGGAAATAATAATTCCCGTGTTGTTTACCAAGGGGTAGAAATCTACAATGCTGGGCATATAATATTGTGTGGAGTCACTGAAAAAAACAGAGAGTTCATAAAGATTTATGCATTATGCCTAGAGACTTGTGCATTACAAACCCACACACAATAACAGATTTTCAAGATATGCGATAATAAATACAAAATTGAAAATATTTTTTGTAGTCACTATCATTAAAATGTAATGAGCAATCTTTGATATAAGGGCTCACTTTTTTTCCAATTTTTAAATTGTTTATCTAAACATCGCGTCGATTCCTAACCTCTTGCTTTACCAATTTTGTTTAGAACCGTACGGTGTCTGATATTAGTGGAAACAAATGAAACGATATTTCCAGGTTTCTTCTTTTCAATGAATTGCACATAGGCACACAACAATATGTATTATACATTTTTCAATGATTATAATAAAACTTTAAAAACAAACTTCATACAAAACCAATACACAAAACGAAATGTTATCTGATGTACACAAGTTCATGAAACGCTCACCAGATGGTAGGGTGCTTAGCTGCAAATCCCTATTCTTGAAAACACATCCAACTTGGAACTCGGTGCATGCGCAGTAGACAGTTTTAACAATAGTACCAACATTAAAATTACGCTTGTAAATATTTTGTATTACCACGTGTTTAATAGTGTTTTGTTGATCATTGGTTTGAATAAGCGAATATATAAATTGTGTTTTGTACGTAAATCAGTAATTTTACAAATCTAATAGCTAGGTTATAAACATTTGACAAGATATGAATTATATTTTTATGTTGGTACTTTAAATGAACTGAAACACGTGTAAGAATTTCATTCTCTACCAAAAAATTGAAAAATAAATTGTATTAAAACTTTGACAACTTCTAGTTCAAAGAAAAAAGTTTAGAAAATTGATGAATAAAGTATAATGTAGAACACGCTTAAAATCAGTTTTGACTAAAGAACGTTAATATTCTAACACAAGAGTTGGAATGCTATTCTAAAGCACTTATCTTCTTTTGCATTTTGCGTGTATTTCATTCCTTCACTAGTGAAGAAATAATTATTCCATGCTCGTTGTGAGTTATTTTTAACTATAATGTGTGCATTTCTCAGCGCTGAAAAGTAGTGCGGACGGTATCTATGACGTATGGATACATTAAACAAATGCAAGTTTTTTTTTTTTTTTAATTTAATGGCCTTTGCTGCTTTGGCAATTAGCCAGGACAATTTTTATTTGAGAAAATTTCTATGCCTGAACGGGTTTCGAACTCGAGACCTTCGCAACGCAGAGCACATGTGTTACCACTACGCTACGCTGGCCGGCGAAACGTTTTTTAAAAAAATAAACTTAAATAAATTACTAAAAATAATAAAATAGTGGGCGATGTGCGGAAAATTAAACTAAAATTAAACAAAGTAACAAAATAAGTTCAAATAATGAATTAATTTGTTATGTAATGTAAAATATTTGTGTATTTTATTGTATTGTTGTATTACGTGTAGAAAGTAGGTTCTGTAATTCGGTTGGAAGAGAAAATTCGATGCGCGTGGTCCCTTCGACTCGCCTGCGGCTCGCGCTCAGATCGTTCTTTTAGGTTGTCACGAGAAGGAACCTAGCTTGGGTTATTTCACGTTTCATGTTGGTATGTGAAAATTTAAAATTCCAACAGTGAAACCATGGAAACGAATGAAAAAAATTTAATACATTTTTACTTATTTTGAAGACAAAAAAAAATGGGAAATTGTTATTAAGTATGATAAAAACATAAATGCAATGAAAAGGACATTTTATGATGACAATCAATTTAATTTAGAATTTGCAATGTGAGTACAGCCGGACAGACTTCTCGTGGCCGGGCGTGGCTTATAGTGCGCATAGAGAGGGCATTATGAAAGACAGTGTCAGATACAGAGAACAGTCAAAGAAACAAGTTCACATTCTTACACATGTACATTATATTTATCAGTTAGGTACGTCTACAAACACAAGTTCCTCCCATTACAGTCGAGCAACAAAACTATAGAAACGTAGCTGCTTGATTTAAGTGATTACTGCATTTGACGTTCACTTTGTCGACTTGTTTATTGGCCAGAGCACCCCCGTCCCGCGTCTTTTTCCAAACTCCAGCAATTTCAAGTAGATTGTAAATAATAAAAGCTTACAAAAATCAAAAACATTGCTAATTATTTCTCGACTTTGACTATTAATAGCACGTCCACCTAGTTTGCTTTTTGTCTCCATGATTTTAATATTTAATTTATTTTGAATATTGCGCTTATGCACTTGACTGTAATAGCGTGTGCAGGAAATAATGCAATTCGCCAAAGTTATAATCCCCACTACAAATTTCACGCGCATGTTTCACGCCCGGCCACGAGAGATATGTCCGCCTGTATGATTTACAAAGCTTAAACAAAACGACCAAAAGTCCGAATTAATAGATAAAAATTACTAGATGTCAAAATCTAGTTTCGCCTAAACGTTTAGATTAGCCTATAAATACATAAATATGAATCGAAATAGTAAAAAATTTAATTTTTAGCAAATATTTTTTTTGAAAGATTTCGATGAAATATAAAATTTTTGAAATAAAATGTCTTCTTAGAATTAATGTACGGTATTTAATGAAAGTTATTGATATTTAAATTAACAGACAAAATTTTAATTATATTGATTTCTTTTTTAGGGTTTTGTAGGGATGACCAAAAAACACTTATACCTTCATTTTGTCGTTTGTCTGTCTGTCTGTCTGTTCGGTAAAAATTGTAGCCAAACGGCTAAACCTAGAGAGTTGAAATTTGGCATGCTTATACAACTCGTTGACCCGTACATAGGAAAAATACCAAAACATCTAAAAAACATATCCCCCTACAAATATAAACAAATATATGCTCATCGAAAAAAAAAATATTTTTTTTAAATTCTGAGCAGGGTATCAAATGAAAGCCGTTTGTACGTGGATTAACGATCAAAATTTTATTTTTGCAAAATAAATTATTTTGACGCGATTTATGCCAAAATTGTGCAAAAAAAATTTTGTCCCACACCCTGTAGCCCAGATGGTTTAATCTAAAAATCTGAAAAAATTCTAAGTAATGGACATTTGTGTGAACCGGAATAGTACAACAGGAATTTTTGATCAGATTATATTTCGGAAAATAACGCATTTTTTGTGTTTTTTGCGTGAACATGTAAAATATTTAATGATATTATGTAGCATAGTAGACAGAGCGCTTCGATGGTGTAATGGTTAGTATACTGGTGTTCTAATTTGCAAACACGAGTTCAAATCGGCCTCGAGGCAATTTCATTTTTCTGTATTTTTTGCATTTTTATTTTGTTTAAATTATTTTTTCAAAATAGTTATATTTGGGCAAATATTGCATTTAATTTTTAAAAGCGTAACTTTAATAACCAGTGGAAATTGTTGAAATTGATTACTATTGGACTTACAACCAAGTAACTTAAAATATAACGTAACTATAAATATATAATACCATGGATACAAGTAAAAAAAATGAAATATATAAAATATATGTTGTCATGTGTTATAATGTCTGTATCATATTAGTGCTTAAATATATTACTGCTATACTGCTATTTATATTCCTATAAATACACGAAAACAGAAGAGCGGAGTTTATGACTAAAACAACCAATGGAAGCCATAGGCGCAATTTTCAAAATCTTATTAAACCTTGCTATATAAAAAAATACTGCACATATTTAGAAACCTACATAATGGTATTAGGCATTCGAATTAAACTTAACAAAAAAAAATTTTAACATAAAATTTGTTTTGGCATCCGAAATAATCATTGTTCACTTACTAAATACCTGCGAAACCCTGAAATGTATGAAAATTCACACTTCACATCAATTTTTTTATATTGACACGTCAAAAATGTGTTCAAAAGTGTTTTTACGTATTAGATACCTATAAAATCCTGAAATATGTGGAAATTTTTAGTAATAATTTTTATAGGTTAATTAAATAGTGTATAGCGGTAGTCATGAAATTTCTTGACTGTACTTGTGTATATGTCCACGAAAATCATCATATTTCCTGTAAATTATTATGAATAATGTTTAAACGTAATTTGTGGACGTTGTTTTGTAACTTAATCTGTATTTTTTTAAACTAATAAATAATGATGGAACGTCTTTAAAATTAATTATATTTTTATGCACCGTAAAAAGAATGTAATTCCGTTTTGTAATACTGTTGTAATAAACCCACTCTAGCGGAATCCTTCCCGGACCTGCCTTAAAAAATTATAATTGTTCCCACGTAACTAACCTAACTCAAAGGATAAACAAACTCAAGGTCGTTAGATTAAAATCTTTCAAAATAAAAATGTAATAAACGCGAAATTACTTCCTTCCAAATTATTTTTAACAAAATCACTCTCACGGAAAATAATCTGATAGACATTTTCACACGTAGTACTAACCTAACACAAATTAAAAAATAAAGTCAAGGAAAACAAAAAAGTAAGGTAATTAATTTTGCAATATGCAAATTTTATTAATTTATGTACGTGAAAATAGCAATAGGATTCTGCAAGTAATAAAATTGTATATTTTAAATTTTAAATTTATTAATCCATAAATTTATATTGCCTGTGTATACAGTTTATTCCAAACATTTAAGTGAAACTAGATTTTGAATTCTAGTAACTACAATCAATTGAATCGGGATTTTAAACATTTTTTTATTTTCATTACATTTTGATTTTTTGTGTAATTCTTAAAATAAAACAAATTTTATGTCTTCCAAAAGTTTTAAAACGTATTATATATTCAATTTGTTATAATAAAGGTTACTTTATAATAAATGCCAATGTGAAACATAAAATTATCTAGGCAAACTTTTTTGGTTAAGGTTAATATCATTTTAAAATGTCATTTTCTTTATATTTAGATTTTTTAGTCATTCTTAATACAAATCTCCCATTTATTTATTTTTTTGTCATTAAAATATGTAAAAAAATAATTTAATTTTGACATACATATGTCATTCGTTTCCATGGTTTCATTGTTGGAATTTTAAATTTTGACATTCCAACGTGAAAAATGAAATAACCCTAGCAAGGTCCCTTCTCGTGACAACCTAAAAGAACGAAATTCCCATTTAGTTCCGCCTAACCGTTTGGAACCGACATATTCTATTTTTTACAATAAATGCTAACATCAAACATGAAATATCCTAGGCAAACTCGGTTTTCGTGACAACTTAACTCTTAACGAAACTCCCGTTTAGTTCCGCTTAAATCAAAAATTTAACATGTTCATTTCGTAGCTTCGTGCGGAACTAGATAGTAATTTCTTTTTTTAATGTCAGCTACCTGTATCTCAAATAATTTTCAATTTTTTTAATGTGGGCTAATCTGCCCAAATCTGACAAATTATGTTTCAAATATCAAATTTTAATTGGAATTTTGTATGTATTTTCATATTATACAGTCATTACAGGATTCATTTATTATTTAAAAATCAAAATCTAATAAAACTGACATTTTAAAACCTAAATTCTCTTATAAAGTCCGATTTACTATGTTAAAAACAATCGGTCTCAAAGTCTCATTCAACCATTAAAAGTCACTAGATTTCAAAATCTAGTTCCGCATAAAGCTAAAAAATTAATAATATTGTTTTCACTTTTGTGAGGAGAAACCAAATCTGGTTATTTTGATTACCTTTATATTGCATTACTGACTTTAAAAGCCATTTAAAAAATCCTTTACACTGTAAAACGAATTTCACATTATTTGTTATGATCAATATACTAAAGTCACTAGATTATACAAAGTACCGCAAGCCTTTGAAGAAGCCGACAGACCCCAGGGTTTGATTGGCAACATTGCTTCCCCTATTAAGCAAACTAAAGCAGTAATTTTTACGTTCTTAAGTTTACGTCTGCGCTGTCACATCTCCCGCTCTCATTTAATAACATTCTTTGTCAGCGGTTTGAATATTTAAGGTTAAGTTTAATTTAAATTTATATATTATATCCATTTTATTTAATAAAAATTAAAAAAACAATTGAAATTGTACCATAATTTTGTTATACAGTCTGTTTCAAACGGTTAGGCGGAACTAAATGGGAATTTCGTTCTTTTAGGTTGTCACGAGAAGGGACCTTGCTAGGGATATTTAATTTTTCAAGTTGGAATGTCAAAATTAAAAATTCCAACAATGAAACCATGGAAACGAAGTATATATGTCAAAATTAAATTATTTTTTTATATATTTTAATGACAAAAATATAAATAATTGGGAAACTTGTAATAAGAATGACACAAAAAATTAACATATAAAGATAATGACATTTTAAAATGATGAAAAAAATCACCAAAAAATATTTATTGTAAGTATGATTTACAAAGCTTAAACAACACGGCCAAAAAGCACGATTTAAACGATGAAAGTAACTAGATTGCAAAATCTAGTTCCGCTTAACCGTTTGGAACAGACTGTAGTGCATCTTTGATTAAAAAAATCGTGATTACAATGTTTAAAATAAAAACTAGTTTCTTATTTTTGTAATGTTGGAATCACTGAACATCATTTGTGTTGGCGACATTTTTAACCCCAGCATTGCCGCCGTTGCGGTACTTTGTATAATCTAGTGACTTTACAATATACGAGTACTTAAGATATTATTTTTCAACATGACATGTCAAATGATGAGACATATTATATATAATTATAACGTGAAATTTTTGTAATACCAACACTAATATAGGATAAACAATATTAAACTTCACAAAGCATGCCAGAAAATGGCGTATATCCCATCAACAAATAAAAAATGTTGACCAACATGTCACCACTGTGATAAATAAAGCCACTGTAGTACTGCCAATCTCATTTGGGGAGTGAATGTTTTATCACTGAAAAATTTAGATTTTTGGTACTTTCACCCTTTCGCATTTCAACTTTTCATTTTTATCATATGCAATCCCACTAATATTTCCACGCACATGGTTATTTTTTATTATGATTTCTTTTGATATCTAAACAATTTTCAAACCAATTATCTGATCTCATGTCGGCACATTGATTTCTTCTGACACTTTACTAGGTCTAACGAAAGGGATATGTAAAATTCCCTCGAGCTACACATTCCAAGTTGAAATGAGGTTAGGAAGGCAAAAGGCAGAAGGCAGAGAACAGGCATGTTATTTACATCACTCTACCTACAATCATCAGCTAATATCACGACTTATCACTCACTAATTCTATACTATTACTGAATGACATATCTTAGGAGAGCAATCAGAAACTAAGTAACTCAAATAACGTACTATTAGAAATGTGATTAGACAATAAAATTGACTGAACGAATTTTTCGATTAATTGAAAATTTAAGTTTTCCGGATTTCCTGGTAAGGAGATGAAATTTTCTAGCAAATCCTACTACAAGAGTCGTCAACAAACTAAATTGCGCCCTGAGGCAAAGAATAACGAAATATCGCCGCAAGGGCCGTCAAGTGCCTGTGTTCTGGGTGTGCCCCACACGGGCATGTCAACAGTGGGGCGACATTTGGGGTCGATTCTAGTAGAATCCTAGTAATAGAGGGCGGTCTTAAGAAAACTCGCACAGGGGCGGCATTTGGGTTAAATTTTAAAGAGTCTTATGAACGTTTGCACACGGGCGTCTGACAACCACGCTGAAGCCCTGATCGATTTGATGTATT
This sequence comes from Liopterus haemorrhoidalis, assembly GCA_963971575.1. NCBI lineage: Eukaryota > Metazoa > Arthropoda > Insecta > Coleoptera > Dytiscidae > Liopterus > Liopterus haemorrhoidalis. The sequence goes on from OZ020611.1 coordinate 212,710,314, forward strand.
ATATTATAAGAAAACAATATTAGAATATCTCCTATTACTATTTAGTTATTGTTACAAGAGAATCACTTATAAGTTCGTACAAGTCCATAATTTCAACCATGAATTCAAAAAGTAATTACATAAGGGTTGGCTATGAAAAAATAAAATAATGTCTACTGCAAGCTTTAGAATTAATTAACTGTTGGTAAGTTTTACAAAATATATGTTTATTAATATTCTATACAACTTTTTACGTCGGTGGCCGCTATTAGTATTTTTTTTTAATTTTTACAATGTGGGCCGCTAAATTTTTGCGACGAGTAGTTTTTCGAGAAATATTGATTTATTATGTCGCTGAAAAAAATAATATATCTACAAGTCTGTTCCAAACGGTTAAGCGGAACTAGATTTTGCAATCTAGTTACTTTCATCGTTTAAATCGTGCCTTTCGGCCGTTTTGTTTAAGCTTTGTAAATCATACTTACAATAAAAATTTTTTGGTTAAGGATAATGTCATTTTAAAATGTCATTTTCTTTATATTTTGATTTTTTGTGTCATTCTTAATACAAATTTCCCATTTATTTATTTTTTTGTCATTAAAATATATAAAAAAAATATTTAATTTTGACATATGTCATTCGTTTCCATGGTTTCATTGTTGGTATTTTAAATTTTGACAACCCAACGTGAAAAATGAAATAACCCAAGCAAGGTCCCTTCTCGTGACAACCTAAAAGAACGAAATTCCCATTTAGTTCCGCCTAAGCGTTTGAAACAGACTGTATATCTATATATTATATTTTTTAAATTATTGTGTGGTATAAAAAGAAAGCACGTTTGCAAGTCTCTAGACGGAAGTACGTGGATTATGCTTTCAATAGTTATCGAAATTTATATTTTTAGGGTTTTGTAGGTATGACCACCAATAACCCTTATAACGTTACTCACGTGTCTCTCTGTCTGTACGGTAGAAATTGCAGCCAAACGGCTTAAAGTAGAGAGTTGACATTTGGTAAGCTTAGGCAACTCTCTCACCCACATATAGGAAAAATACCGAGAGTTCAGGAAAACGCATCCCGAGATAAATATAAACAAATATGTATTTAATAAAAAAGTAAATATATTTTTAAAATTTTGAATGTCATGTCAAATGAAACCTCTTAACCCTTAACGTACTAAATTTAATTAACCTAGTACTCGCTGCCAGCCGGAATTAAAATTGAACGCGTGCGATAAAATGCAAGCATTTGATTAAAACGACATAGGTCCCGTTCTACTGTAAAATGGTGTGTTATATTGTTCATCTTTTAACCAATAGTCCTTTATTGAATCTCTTTGGTCATGGCCCATTTGGACGGTTAGAGCTAAAAACTTGTATAGCTCTGCAAACGTCACATCGGGAGGTTCAACTGAAGGGCCTGGTTCGTCATTACTTGCATAAAATTGATGGGCGTATCTATTGGTTTCTCGTAATAATATGCAGAAAACTTCTTCGAAAAACAGTGAAAAAACGGTAAAGGACGACGAATCGGCAGTTATATTAGGGGCCGCTGTTTGGTTTATTCCAGTACGTGGTGGTGTAAAATCTAAAATATTGCCAGAATCTCCCGGTCTTCTAGGCCGAAACTGGATCTCCACTTCTTCTTGTTCAGTTTCTTCTTCAATTGGAATCAATTTCTTCACCCAACTCTTCGTCTGAATCGTCTTCTGCTATCACTTCTTCAAATTAATTTTCTCGCCTGTTTTCCATTATAAAGGTATTCAATAAAAACTGCATAAAATCTCACAGCCGCCGCAATTTTATATTTATTTAGAAACTATAACATGCTGTCCCGTCAAGTGACAATATAAAACTGCCCAATTAGAAGATAAAATTCTACTTTTAATATCTACGCTTATGGCTCAAGGTTAAACTTTATTTTCTAAAATGAAATATCCGTTCTCTACTAATGACGCTAGCGCTTAGAAAGAATAAACAAAAACAGTGGTTCATATATAAACCGCTCAGCCAGCAGAGCATACAAACCGCGGTTCATATATAAACCGCTCGTCCAGTAGAGTATACAAACCGCGGTTCATATATAAACCGATAGTCCTATAACGGTTAATGCGTGGATCAACAGGCGAATTTTTATTTTTGAAAAGTCATTTTCAGAGGATTTTTTTTATGGGATTTTCGGTAAAAATATATCAAAAAACATTTGTCTCCCACCCTATCTTCCAGTGTGGTTCATCTGAAAATCTGAAAAAAATCTCCATAATGAAAATGATGATAACCGGAATAGTTCAACAGGAATTTTTGATTAGATTAGTTTTTCGGAAAATGTCGTTAATTTTGTCATTGATAAAAAATATATATTTTTTTACTATTTATTGTGTGGTATCAAAAGAAAGCTTTTAAGACGTAGATTAAAGAATAACATGTAGTTTTTTTGAATTCCTTTCTTTTAACATGATTTTAGGCAAAAATGTACTAAAAAAGTTCTTGTCCCGCACCCTTGTACCTAAAGGGATTGAAATAAAAATCTGAAAAAATTATAGGTAATGTACATTGATCTGAGCCGAACACATACACGAGAAATTTTTGATCAGATTGTATTTTTCGAAAATATTGCAGTGTTTGTGTTTTTGTCAAAATTAATTATTTTTTAAATTTCGGATCCATACGTTAGAACAGGTAGTATCTTCGCATTGGGTGATAAGATAATATATATCCTTGCATAAAAAGTGCAGGATCATTTTAACATGCTTGTTCAAAGCCGTATCCTGCGATAAAAATCTAAATAATAGAAATATTGTTGATTTTACTGAATCATAACGATAACTATGCCAAGAAGTAAATAAATCATGTTAGTTGTGTTATAAACCTGCTAAGATGACCGTGTTTATTTTTTCTGTCCAGTAATCACGTTATTAGACATCTCGAGACTAAAGAATCTGTCGCGTGCTAGTGTCCCGTTAGTTTGTCTGTGCTGGCGTGCAAAGATCCTAAGGGCATCCTAGATGCAATTTACAGCACGTTAATACAACTAGAGTGTCGGAAGTATCACGATAATTGTAAAGATAATGAAAAACGTGACAACGAAAGAACAATAGAATTATATTTGTTCTTTTGTTTATTTAATTAAAAGAGATAAATTAAATTATTTTTAACATGAAATGTACTTGATATTATTGACTTTTAAAAATTACGATTTATTGTTTATTGTATGGATAACAGAATTAGCAAGTATTCGTAAAGGATGGTTAAGTAGTAGAAAGTGTTTTGACCTTACTAATTTAATATACATCTTATGTATTCCTCTTAGATAATACTTTTGAATGAAGCATTGACAATTTAAGGATTCTATGTTTCGAAACCATTTGCGAAAGTTGGTGGTTTGCAGAAGTATGGGCTGTATAACGACGTTGACAGAAATAAATTCATTAAAATAAACCGATTATAATACCAGGTCTACAAGTATGAAATGATTTTTTTTTTTTAAATAAAACACTTTAGACTCTAAAGAACAGTAAAAGTTTATTTATTCAAAGTATGCTCCGTTAGAAGTTATACATTTTTCCCATCTTTCAGGCAATTTGCGAATACCTCGCCAGTAGAACTCTTCCCCTTTCCCCGCAAACCATTCATCTAGCCATTCTTTCACATTTTCATATGAACGAAAGTGCTGCTCGGCAAGTGCGTGATCCATCGATGCGAACAAGTGGTAATCTGAAGGGGCCAAGTCTGGTGAGTAAGCGGCATGGGGTAGCACTTCCCACTTGATTGCCTCCAATGTGTTGCAAACTGCTTTTACCTAATGTGATGGAGCGTAATCGCGAAGAAAGATTACCTTGTGCTGTCTTCATTCGTATTCTGGTCGTTTTATGAGCAGCGAATGGTTCAATTCGATCAGTTGTTGTTGGTAGCGTTGAGTATTAACTGTTTCACCAGGTTTTAACAATTCATAATAGACCACACCCTTTTGGTCCCACCAAGTACAGAGCATTGTCTTTTTGCCAAAGCGATTCGGTCTTGCAGTTGATGTGGATGGTGAGCCTGGGTTCACCCATGATTTTTTGCGTTTGGAATTTTCAAAATAAATCCATTTTTCATCGCCAGTAATGATACGATGCAAAAAAGACTTTCTTTTGTATCGTGCAAGCAAAATTTCACAAGTGTTCAATGCATGTGGAAGCCATCTGCCGACTTTCTGGATCTTACCCATCTCTCGTAGGCGATTGGAAACAGCTTGTTGATTAACGCCTACCTTCTCTGCTAGTTGTTTTTGTGATTGACTATCGTCTTCCTGTAGCAATGTTTCCAATTTTGTATCTTCATATTTTTCTGGAGGTTTTCCATGTTCTTTGTCTGTAAGATCAAAGTCACCACTTTTGAAACGCCGAAACCATCGTTCACACGTATCTTGCGATGGAGCATATTCACCATAAGCTTCTCGAAGCAGTCGGTATGATTCAGCAGCAGTTTTTTTCAAATAAAAACAAAACAGTAGTACTGTCCGCGAATGCTCTTTATCTGGAACAAAATTTGACATTTTTAGCACAGTAAAACAAAACTATATGATCACTTTTCAAATTATAATCTATACGCATTTGACACTTAATGATAACTTAACAAAACGCCATATGTGTTGAAACTTTGAACTATACACTCTGTTTGCGCGGCAAGTTTGAAAAAAAACCGCATTTCATACTTGTAGACCTGGTAGAGAGAGCATGCAAAAAGAATCTTTACCATTCTATTTTTCATACCAGACTACCTGTCTCAATTAAACTCATTATTATAACAACCTATTGGTTTATTGCGTGCCTCATCTGTTAAACAATCAGCTGTGGCCACCACAGGACTGACCGCTATCACAAAGTACTTGTCCAAAATACATTCTAGCAGCAGAGTAGAAATAACTTGGCCCAATATTTTTTAACAGAGATATTATTTATCATGTCCATGGAAACGGTACATATAAGTATGAAAAAATCATCTGTGGCCACTACAGGACCGACCGCCATCACAAAGTACTTGTATAAAATACATTCTAGTAGCAGAGTAGAAATAACTTGGCCTAATATTTTCTAACAGAGATATTATTTAACATGACCATGAAAACGTTACATATAAGTTTGAAAAAATAGATACTAAGAAAAAAATTCGAAAAATTTTTCAAGAATTTTTCGTTTTATCAAAAAATATCTCAAATAAAAGTTGTTAGTATTACTTTTATAGCAACTTTTGTCAAATATTTTTCTGTTATGTAATATTCGCAAAAATCTTAAAATCGACACGAGTAAACTCCCATTTTTAGTCAACCGATTTTTACCAAAAGTTGATTGATACGTGCCATTGATGTCAAAAGCTTAAATATGAAGTTTCATAAAAATTCTTTTAGCCGAATTTGCTCTGCACGAATACACAGACAGACGGACGGACGGACAGGCGGACAGACATACCGACAGACATCATGCTAAAAATAGTCAAAACGTTATGTAGGGACCTCCATTCGTGGAGATCCACCGAAATCTCGAAATGTCAAAATCGGTATGATCACAATACCTCCCTTATACATGTTGACGGTCGGTAAAAGTGACTATAGATTTAGATGACTAAATTGTAAAATAATCACCTTTAAGGAAAGCTCAACTGGTAGACCTAGATCGCAACCTAGACTGGCAAACCGCGGCCCTTGATAGTATTACATGCGGCCCTCCATGAATTATTATATTAGTATTGGTACAAGTGACTTTTTCGGGCCCTGGGCAAAATTTGGGCCCCCGAAACACTATACAATACAAGTGATGTCCTAAAATATAAAAAGTCCTCACTTCTTAAGTCCAAATGATGAGCTAAAAAAGATCCTAACTTTTAAAATACAAGTGATGACCTAAACAAAAAAAGTACTCACTTTTTAAAATTCAAGTGATGACCTACAAAAAAAGGTCGGTATATATAGTGCGGCCCTTTTAGTAATACTTTTTGCGCAAAATGGCCCTTTACTATCGAAAAGGGCCATGAATCAGATCGAAAAAGACCTTCCAAGTCCTAAGAGTGAAAAATTGGAAAGCGATTACTTAGAACCGAGTAATATGGGAGAATATTTTTAAAAAGGACAAGACCCATCGCTTGTTTTCAAGACACTATTAATATCCTAAACGTCTAAAACCCCCTACAGGCAATTTATATTATTTTTTGTTGAGATTATTTTTTTTAAAGTTCTTGGATATTTTTGCATTGATCAAAAAATTATCTATCTATAAAATTTAAAAAAGTGATAATGCGATGTATTGTAAGGGAGGTAATTTTGGTATTATTTCATAAATAAAATTTCATAAATAAATTCATTATAATCATTTAATTAGAGTAAAATATTTAATCTGTTAAACGATACAAAAATAATCTATTTCTTAGAAAGGGCATTTAAGATAACGGTAGATTGTTTATTATTGCAAATTGGCAGTTTTGTCAATGTAACATGAAAAGTGAATCGTAAATTATTGTGTTAAAAAAATATACGTCAACCATAAGCACATAAATAATAATTAAATTCTGTCTGAGATATAAATATTATGATTCGGCTATTTTCTAATGGGATATTTATCTGAGTTATCACCAATAAATTATGAATTTTAAGATAGTACAGGACAGATAGTCAAGAGGTGTTAAATGACATTTAACAATTGGGCGAAGTAAGCATTCCAGGGCAGTCATGTTTTAAGGGGCTTGAGTTTAATTGAACAACCCTTAATCCTTCCAAGAATCATAGCAACCAGCTAGCGGACTAATAGGGGGAGTCCAGACTTGATCCGCTCGCAAGTCTTGGAACCCATAATGTGAGGGATGTACAGAGTAAGTACAAATGAAATAAATAAATCAGCCAACCTTGACATTTCATATTTTATACATCAGAGGTCCCCACAGTATGTGTAGTTTGTCCTATGGCTAAATACTTTTTTCCGGTAATATGGGCACCGGAAAGTTAAACGGTATTTGATCCGGAAGGATTTACCCTTAGCATAGCGGTATTTCTATCATTTTTGGGAGATTTGTCCTATGTTTTTTTTTTTTTTTTTTTTGAAGTAGTCACACAGTAACATACAATATACAGAAACAAGTGAATAGTGTAAAATTAAATTAATAGTTCAAAATGGCTTTTTTAAAGTGCAAATACGATTTTAAAGCATCAAATTATATGTTTCAAATGACAGGTGGTTATTATAATGCATATTAAGTTCTGCAAATATCGCTAGGTCACAACTATTAAATTTTTATATGTCAAATTGTCAAACTACTATGGCATTTCAAATTTTAAATGTCTTTTTCGGATTGAAAATAAGTAATTTTGCTTTGGAGATAGTTTTTCGATGGCATTAGCGTAGCCCCCGTCTACACGTAGTAGCGCTGGTCATTTTGGCCGACCTAGTTTTATTTAAAAAGTATTTAATGTTAAGTTATAAAAACTATTGTCTTGTCTATTTGTTTGTTTGCGCGCTATACACTCCTAGGCACACTTACTCTTTAAAATATACTTCGTCATGAAGCAAGAAAAAAAATACTTGTATATATTTGGTGTCTTTTAAACATTTTGCTTTAAATTATATTGGTACATACATTTGAATATTTCTGACAAATACAGCGATAAGACAGAAATTTCCTTTGAATGGTTGATTGAATGGCTGTATTAACTGCATGAGTCTTCATTCAAAATCGTAATAAATCTGTTTGTTTGTTCGCTACCCACTTCGACAGATCTGCACTAAATTTTGAACAGTTACTCTTTAGGACCCAGCAGAAGAATTATAATCCCACTTCTGGGAAATTAGTAGGTTTTGTTAGTTTCTTTAAAACATATATCAGTGTATTTATTTTTAGACACTTTGCTTGACTCATCAAAATGCTCGAAGAACTTCATCAATTAAAACACTTAGTATCAGAGCTAATAGAATGAGCATAAAAAAAGAACCTGATACGAGATCATAAGGGGAGAATTGTCCGCTTAATCTTCCTAGAACGATTTGCACGAAGACAGTTTTGAACCCATTCCATGAAGTCAGTTACGACTGACTATTTTTTATTTGGAAGCGAAGGGGTATGCTGCTATATAGTAATAATAAGATCTCTCGAAACAACAAACTTACTTTTACCGTTCTTACGCGCTACCAAAGCGTTAAAACCTATTATTAATTATTGGACAGAATTTTCCTATTTTTACTGTGACAAGAATCAAGCTTAAAAACTAATTGAAGCTCTATCCACTTCCGACAAGATTAGAACGTTTCCTCAATTCCCTAAACGATAAATTTTCATCAATTACATGCAAATGTTTAGAAAGGCTGATGAATCTAAATCAAAAATTATAAATACTCCATTAACAATCTAAATGCACCACATATAAGATAGAGTAGCTTATGTAACACAATTTAAAAGTATCATCTAGGAAATGCAATATAATTAATATGACGCAAGATTATGAGAGAAATCTCATACAACGGTAACATCTTTACTGTAAGTACATTTTGAAACAATACATTATTAAATTTAATAATTTTTAAATATCGTTAAAGTTCATTTACCGTTAAATAAAACACTTATTTAAATTAATGTTGTATTATTTTAGTAGATAAATAGCACGTATTGACAGTTATATTTGATTCTACAAGTTATTTAAATGTTCAAATTACAGTTGTCATAGAAAATATACGGAGAAGTATAAAAGACAGTTACGTCATTAAAAATGAGTAATGTACGCTTTAAAATGGTGTTTACATTTACATTTGTGTAGGTTAAATTTAGCTATTTACTTATAAGTCATACATTAGATGTTTTATGTTGACAACCATCTTCGGTTATTGGTCTATCGCAGTGTTTGCCAAATTGTGTGCAGCGGTACACTACTGTGCCGAGAGAGATTCCAGGTATATTTGCTATATTTGTTATTTTAGGCTCACTGCATAATCATGATTCAAAACTCACTTCAATTAATGTTGCAGCAATAATCTTTTCTATATTTTAAAATTACCTTAAAACCCATTTCCTTCCAGTGGGGCAGAAAAGCACCACCTAATTTATTATTTTTTCTTTGTTAATTACCGGTGATGTTTTGAGAAATATTTCAGAAATCAGTAAAGGAAATCCTACTTTATTAGTAAAAAAAAAATGTCTGTAAATAAAGGCATGTAACAAAATTGTCGTAGTGTAAAAAACGTCGAAATAGTATATATTTTTTTCATGATATATCGACCTCAAAATACAATATAAGGATATATTATTTGGATATTTTATTGTAACCTGTTTTAAGTCTTGTGGTAACCCTTTACTAAACGCCATACGGTTTTCCGAAAATCCAAATGAGGGGGGTTAAAATATCAATGAATAAGTCACTGGTGTATTCGCACCACTGATGTTATTCGTGAACTTTAGTGAGTTTAAGTCAAATTGTAATAAGTTTTCTAAGTCTATGAAAACAAGCGGAAATAAGTTAGTTTTGATTTGTCATTCATTCTGAATAGTTCAGAGTACATGACAGAGTGAGTAAAATGCCATTTAATATTTTTCTGACCCAAAAAGAATTAGTAGCCGCGTTATGGCTGAATTAGAACGGGATAGAAATAATAGTACGTTACTATTTTTGTTGTTATTTTTAGGAGTATTATGGGTATATATGTGGTATATATAGGTTTTTAGGGGTATGGTATAGAGTCCTAAGTAAAAAAATATGAAGCTCAATTTTTTAATTCCCTGGATAGTGTAGTAATAGTAAGCTGCAGAAAACTTGATGACGTCAAAAAATAAATACGTATTTATTTCAAATTGTATATTGCAATACGCTTAATAAAACACTTGAGAATCTATGTATATTTCTCAACAATAGCAGAAAAGTATTTCGATAATTTTGGCCACGTCATAGTTACCCATGAAATTATATCTCGAAGAGGGTGTATGGTTTGTCCCTTATACAGTTTGCAAACACACAATTCATATTTGTGAAAGATATAACGTACATTTACATGTATCTTGTTTCGCCAACTTGATGATTCTGTTCTTGTCTTGTCCCAGTGGTGCGTTATTGATCCAATAAAACCATTGGCGAAGAGAGACCTCCCCTAGACTTGCCCTCCCATAAAAAAATAATAAACAAAAAAAAAAAAATTTTTTAAATTTAAAAACGTTTTAGGTAAATCTTCAAAAATACATCAAATTATGTTCTATACAAATTTTTGTCCAAGGCTTGGTTTACTAGATACGATTTTTTTTAAATTTTAAAGTTTATTAACTTCCGTTTCCGGTTTCGGATTTGCATAAAAAACAATAGGGTTCTTTCCTATTAACAGGAGAATTTTTTAGTACCAGAACGAACTTTCTAAGTTAAACCACATTTCTAACCACAAAAGATACAGAATACCGATATTGTGTTGATTATTTTTGTTGTCTTTTTTGGGCAAAGGTTGAAAGCAAAATCCGTCAGCGACTTAACCTAAGATAACCTGAGAGAACAGCATTCTACATAATATGAAATATGTGACAAATGACTTATTAAGTTCTATTAAAGTAAGCTGCTAATAATTACGATTCATTTTATATAACAATATTGCAACCGATTGCTATTATCGACTACACTTTCTCATATACAATATTGTTCCTAGACTTCATTCAGACATAAATATAATTACCTTCAGAAGGTAATTCCACGTGAAATTCAATACAAGTAGGTGTTTATCAACACGAACATGAATTTTAGACGAAATGAGTTATTATGATGGCGAAAGGCGTTCGTTTTTTCCAATTGTTTTTTATTTGTTTCATCTTGTAGGTTAGAGAGCAGTTTTTAGAAATCATTTACGGAAACTTTCGAACGCTCCTTGCGTATTTATACTAATGGTTTTCTGTAGTATTCCCACATTATCGAACCATCACGCAAACTTTGTTGTTTTTCTTGTTTTATTGTTTCTTGTAGGTGGTATTGATTAACGTAATTATAGATTTTACATTTCTCTTTAAATATCAATGAAGATTGTTTAAAATAATTGTCTTTCACCAGCATTTAATTCAATTGCTACTTTTAAGTGATACGTTGAGAACTCTTCGAAAGATATTAGCGTGCAATAATATTACGAATTTTAAAAGTAGTTCTTAAAAAAGTCCATTTACGATGACAGTAAGATAACTTCACACTTGGTTAATTTAATTACCAATGTCAAAATGGAAAATACCCTAATTTTTAGCATTACTCAGTTGTACCCTTTGCGACGTTGTCACATTTCAAGCTACGTTTTGTTGTACTTATTTGACGTTAAAACGAATGAGGTTATGTTTACATTTTATTTTGAATTTTATTAAATATTATTATAATAAATATGCTGAAAGCTTTTACTAGCCGTGCCCAAAGAAGAGCGAGATTATGGTGTGGGCCTTTAATAGATCTGAAATTTGTAAAAGATAAGTAAGTATTAATTTTTGTTCGAAAAATAATTATTTATTAACGTTGTAGTGAGTTGCTCCAGCTTTAGACGTCAGCATTTCAAAAATTAATAAAAATGCTGTATAGCTTGTAAATGTATGAAAATTTTAACACCGCAAGGTGAAAAATAAATCTTTACTGCTGTATAGGGGAAAAATTTTAAGATCGTAGCGCCACGCGGTTTTTTTTGAAACCATTCTAAATCAGATACCACTTGACATTTACTAGTAAATAATAGCGAAAAGTGTATCAAAAAACGACAAAAAATAAATAATTGTTTGGGATTTTCTGATTTTGTGAAGTGACATTACTTGTAAACATCTAAAATACTACATTTTGTGATCTGGTTTTAAGTTATGGCGGTTTTCCATTGTCGATTATTTTAACTATATTGGGGGAAATAATAATTCCCGTGTTGTTTACCAAGGGTTAGAAATCTACAATGCTTGGCATATAATATTGTGTGGAGTCACTGAAAAAAACAGAGAGTTCATAAAGATTTATGCATTATGCCTACAAACTTGTGCATTACAAACCCACACACAATAACAGGAATTTTCAAGATATGCGATAATAAATACAAAATTGAAAATATTTTTTGTAGTCACTATCATTAAAATGTAATGAGCAAACTTTGATACAAGGGTTCACTTTTTTTCTAATTTTAAAATTGTTTATCTAAACATCGCGTCGATTCCTAACCTTTTGCTTTCCCAATTTTGTTTCGAACCATACGGTGTCTGATATTAGTGGAAACAAATGAAACGATATTTCCGGGTTTCATCTTTTCAATGAATTGCACATAGGCACACAACAATATGTATTATACATTTTTCAATGATTATAATAAAACTTTAAAAACAAACTTCATACAAAACCAATACAGAAAACGAAATGTTATCTGATGTACACAAGTTCATGAAACGCTCACCAGATGGTAGGGTGCTTAGCTGCAAATCCCTATAGCAATCTAGAGGTGAAGAGGTCAGTCGCTCGAAAAATAAACGGACACATACTAAATCTGTGGCAGAATAGACCATATTAGTGTGTCGTCACATACATGTGCTGCCATCTGAGAGCTGAGTCCTTTTGAAGTTTAAAATACATGGGACATTACTTTTGTTACCTTAATTTTATAAATATTTTCAATTTTGGAGCATAAAATATGTATTTTTGATAAATATATACTAATATATACAGTCCAGATACTTTATATTATAGAATAATGATTTTATAAATATATAAATAAGGATTCGAAGATATATTTATAGGTTACGTTTTTAAATAATATGAAAATCGGAATATCTTTAGTATTTATTTAATTAACACTAAGTAATCATTAATATTTTGTTTTAGAATGCATATTGGTGTATTGTTTTGCTCCAAATTGTAACAATTACATCTACATTATTAATTGCAAATTTTTTCGTTTTTTGACAGATGAAAATGAAAAACAATAATGGAAAATTAAAAACAACATATTATTCCTTTAAACCATTTAGATATGGCACACACACTAATTGCTATGTTACTTGCCATAATAACGATTATTAACGTAAATTTTTCAAAATTAACCTGCAAAATAATATTGTTTTGCAAAAATAATGACATATTAAATTATAATGTATAAAATAAGAATTTTAATAAATAAATATTGACTTGTAGTTTTGATGTGAAGCACTCTCTTACTTTGAAAACTTAATTTATATTTCCAAATTACAATTTAACAAAAAAACAACATACTAAATTCAAATAAAAGGAATCCAACCGCAAGACGGCAGCACTGAATCCCATTTTGTGACGTAGTTACTAATATGGTCTATTAGATAATTTTACAATAGTTGGGTATGTAATGTTATTTATGAGATATATTAAATCTTTACGTATTGATACTTTAAATCTTTACGTGGCCACTAACAAATACATTTGCTTTTAGGCGGGAATGTTTATTAAAGAGAATAAAATGTTAAATTGCATGAAAGGGGACTTCCGTATGGAAGATTTCAAGCAATACTGGGTTTAAATATAAAAAGGAAGACCTAAGACATGTCCTAATGGAACTTCCCCAAATTGTTCTGAAAAGAATAAAATTTATTAAAGAATACATTGTATATTGTTATCGTAAATGTACTTTATATACAGTCATGGCTGCAGTTGTAGGTAAATGGTAAAACGAGACATAGTTATAAAATTTATTTCCAGATTGGTTTAAAAGCAGATGATGCTTAAAACCCTTCAAGGCTCAAAATAAATGTTTTCAAAAAGGAACATTCAATTTATTATTATATTATCCTTTCGGAGTTCTTAGCGTCATATATTAATTACGTTATAATAAGATAAATTTGACATATTTTTAATTAAAACGTGATAATAATAATTAAGATTATATCATAAAACGAAATTTTGTAACAGACAACACTTTCAACACTAGCAATTTTAGATAATTTACAAGATTAGCAAAATTCTATTTTTCCAGTTTTATCAAGCCGCTATTAAAGTAAATTGTTCTCATAATTTTACATAAATTTCTTAATGTTCATGTGCTAAATTCTCTTGTATGAAAAGATAATTGATGTAACACTATAATTATGTTCATAATAACATGATCTTAAGTGTAAGCATAATTAAGACAATCCTTGTAAATTTTTGATATAGTTTAGCCACGGTTTCGTGTTAACAAACTTCGCTTGCATCATATGCAAAGCAAAGTTACTTCTAATTAAATAATCTATTACACACAACACCAGTGGAGGCTGGTTTTAAGGGGTACACAGGCCTACCCTGTATTACACATCCTAGGCAGAAATAAATAAAATTATTATAATCTGATTTTTGTTTCTAATTTTAAGTTTTCAACCTACCAGGTACGCTTCTCTGAAAATGTATATCAAAAATTTCTTCAAGGGAACAGCTCTCTCTTCCAATGGAAGTTCACTATATTCCCTAGGTCGGATGGGCTGTGTTAAGGACAAATAGTTTATACTCGGGTGAATTCTGTAAGAAAGGCGTTAAAATTAGCGTCAAGTTAATATTTTTATTTTAACTCCATGTCTAACGTCATTATCCAAAAATGTAAGAGCAGTTGTTAAGGTAAGCGTTAATACAATATTTGTTAACGCGATGCGCTAACTCACCCTGTAGAGAGGCTAATATTCACTGCACGCGCATGCGCTGTTACGTAGAAATTTAACAGGAGTATTTATTTAGTCAAATGCCAAGAGAATCTTAACCTAATATTTCGGTGTTGAATTAAATATTCAGTGGCGAAATTTATTTTTAAAATGGAACAGAAATGTTTGGTCCTGTGATACTCATTATAACTGGTTTCCACAGTGTATTAAATAAAAATATAACTTTATTCAACTTTTATTTAGTCAATTTATATACTACATTGTATTATAACAGTTTATCTAATTTTTTAATAATATGTGAATTATATGTTTATTCTATTTTTAAAAAGGTGTTCGGTGATATTAATTATTAAATTTGATTTATTACGCTATATCTACCCTGGAATAACACTGTTGTGATCGTCATTATCAATCTCATCATCTTTCTTCAAATAATACACCATTCAAATGTACTGCGATATTTTGAAACACGGCGGAGGCATAAGTGAAGTTTTGTAGCTTTCAGAGGATTATAATTTTAAGTTCTGTGTCTCAACAAAAACCAAAACTGCTCTCCAATACTCCATTTACTTCCTTTCTATACAATTACTTGAACTTGCGTCTGGGTTACTTGTATAACAAAAATTATGAAGCGTCATTCTTATCTCTACTGTAAGGAATTCACTTTAAAAAGTAATAGAAAGTTGATTAATACTCCTACCGTGTTTTATTCATTTTTTTAAAAATAATATGTCATTTACTTAAATAGGATCAGCCATTTTTGCAAACTAAACACTAGCGTTAACTTTTAAAGCCACCGCTTATTGTAGAACGTTAACTGGCTATTTTAACGCCGCCGCGCTATAATTTTAACACATATATGTTTAGAGAATAGCATTAAGGTAAAAAATGGTGTTACAAAAATTAACGTCAGTTTCTGACGCTAAGATTTTAGCATCATGCTTAGAGAATAGACCCGACTGTGCGCCGAAAATTTTAAATAATGAATCCTTGGGTCTCTTTTATTTATACCGATATTATTCAATATTTCAACTAGTTGCTTTGTTGAAATTTATCGATATCCTTTTCTAAATTTATGAAATAAACTTATTGCATTATTAATATTTTGACATCTATCTTTTCTAATATATATACTAAAGATATCTTGATCCTAAAGCCGTTTCTGAAGTCAAAGTAATGAGATGATGCATATTTATTTTCTAATAATCTTGAGATTCAAGAAAATCTATTTAAAACACTTTCTCACGTCATCTTATTTATTTGAAAACTTAACTGAAAGAATGTTGGGATAGGATTCCAAGTCTCCCGCGTTAATAAACAATTAAGTGAAGGTGTTTACCCAAACAATATACTTAGATTTAATTATTATATCTCTGGCACATCTCCCAGGAAACACAATTGCAAATAGAGTGATGAGAATCCTACACGCTTTTAATATTAATAAAAAATAATTTTACATATTCACAAGAAAGTATAAATTATTATTTTTTAGACATTCACTTTTAATAATACTTGACATTGAGGTAGGACTTTAATGTGGATATAAAATTGACATTGACAGATTACGACAAAGGTTATTTTACATAATTTTACAGAAGATGACACAGTATAAATTTGATTAATTTTTATTAATAAATAGTAACTGTGTATTCATTTTAGACGAATAACATGGAAAAATAATGACTCGAAGATTTTTATCGATGAAATACTGGAGCAGTTTTAAATACAATGCTCAGTTGCTCCAGTTTTCCTGAAATTTTAAGCATTTCTTAAAACGTAAAAATACGTAGCAACTAACTGTATTGCTACGTACTTTAAGGATTTAAGGGATGCTTAAAATATAAGGAAAGGTGGTGCAACTAGGCATAAGGAAAATACTAGGGAAATATTTGAAATACTAGTAAAGTATTTAAATTACTAGAAAAGCCTTGATATACTAGAGAGATTTGAAATACTAGGAAATATTTGAAATACTAAGAAAATACTTAGGATAGATATTTAGTAAGTGGTAACAAATTGTGGGTACATATTATCATAAATTTCGATAAATTTTGAAAGAATAATCCACGTTCTTCCGTTAAGAGACTTAAAACCATACTTAATATAGCTACTCAGTTATAATATTTTAAGCACGGTGTTCGATAACTTTCGAAATGATTAGCAGACATTGAGCATGTTTGGGGAATTATTGGGAGATGTCGAAATATTCGACTCAGATAATTCTTTTACTGTGGTATATCCGCCGCGTTAGTGTCAGCATCTCGTGCAAATATTCATAAAACCGCCCTCTAATAGAATCGAGCCCAAATACCGCCCATGTGTAAATTTTCATAATATCACCCTCTACTAGTAGAATTCTATTAGTATCTATAACAAATGCCGTCTCTTTGATGAGCCGCACGCGTGCGGTGCAGACTATGTACAACCGCACGCGGTGGCTCTGATTGTGGTTCATATTATTGTACTGTAATCCCTTGTCACCGCGGAGTAATAATATTAAACGTATATATACTCTCAGGATGAAAATTTCACTGTATAACAACATAAACAACCAGTTCGCCTTTCGAAAAATATATAAATTAATAATAACCGGTTAATTCGAATCGACTCCAACCCAACACTGCATATATACATATACAAAAAACAGGCATTATGTGTACATAGTGTGGAAGGAGTGATAGTGGCCAATTAGATTCGAAGAGCTCAAAGTGCTAGGAGCATATTCCAGCGGTAATCGGTTGCTGCTATTCATTGTTACGCTATTAATAACAACTGCGTATAATCAAAACTGCTGATGAAATACTTGGATAACGACAGGTTACTGTACTATTATTATTTCGTACGGCAATTTCTAGGTTTTAGAGATTTTCAGGTCGCGACTAGCGTCCTCTGACATGACCAAACGATTAGTTTTTACAGTTGTCGAGACCACCGGTTTTACGTGCCATGTGAAGCATGCCCCATATTTCCGAAAATTACAAAGAATCTGAACTTTGCACTCATTGTAAAGAATCTGAGCCTACGGTTGCAACAGACTTGTTTTTTTTTTTTTTAATCTTTTTGTTCATACTAGGTCGATCTCATGATTCCACACTTTCAAAGCAAGTGAGCTAATCACTATGCTGCTGAAACCACAATTATATAACTGTAATAAAAATTCAAATAAAACGTTATAATTTGACATTTATCATATGTCAATTTAATTGTTTTGCCGTCGCTGGGTAACAAATACTCATTCACCAATCAGAGCAAGGGAATAATTTATACTGCCCTTTATCTGAAGTTGGCCAGATAAGATATTCTGGTGTTTATTCCGATGTTTATCCTATCCGAGCATTGTAAAAGCGATTTTTTGACTTTATACCGGGAATAGCGTTATCCGAGTTTTATCCAACGATTGAAAAAGCGGCCCTTAGTAAATTTGTAAGGGTAGTATATTCCTTTTTTTCGGAAACCACTCCTTTGTCCAAGTTCTGTTTTGGATTTTCCTCCTTAAGTCATCGAAAATTGTATCTTTTACCAAAACATTCAGTAACAATTCCAACATTTGTCTTTAATTCTCATAACTGTTGGCCAACATATGACGAATGTGTGAAGAAAAAGATCGACACCCCAGATTGGACAACTATTAAGTCTATATGCCGAAGCAATCTTTGAAAATCCTCCTCAGAACTAAGAGGCCGCAGGCACAATCGTAAATGGCAAGACAATAATAATAATTAGATAAGCTTCAGTACGGTTCTCTTTGCAGATAACATCCAAAATCTGTTAAAACTAGTCCATACAGTAGAAATCTCCAAAGAATATAACCTCCGATTATATTTTAAGAAGACCAAATACATGATTATCACTAAAAGTATATGTCAATCTATAAATATATGTCAAATATATAAATCTTACCTTCCTTCAACAAATTTTATATTTTCAATTTGTAAATTCGGTACTACATCCGGTATATTTTTAGTGGTGACAATCAAAACTGTTGTTAAATAAATAACGTCATTTATTATTTAACTTCTAAAATATTTATTGATTGTTTTGAAATTAATTACGTTTAATAACTTGTTGTTCAACAATTTTTTATTGCCTAAATATTAAAATGAAATATTATGTGCTAATATTTATTGGGAATTTTTTATGATAATGTTTTGAAAGTTATAAATCCTTAACATTTGTTATTCATCATATAAACACATGTTTACACATTTTCCCCACATAAAAAAAAAAATTATTGATAAATTAATCGAAAAAAATTATGCAACATAAGTAATAATGTTATAAATCACATTTTAATTTATTATTGCAAAAATTAAATTGGCAATGGTATATAAATGAGGTCTTTTTGCATTCAACAAACAATAATAATCGTCATCATCATTAAATTCTGTCTTGAGAATAGAGAATTGATATAATGTATCTGCATTTGTGGGTTGACTGCCGTAAAGGCCACTGTTGGTGGACCCATGGAAACCCTCTTCGAGGTGAAGAGCCTCCAAAAGTCTTCCTCGTAATTTCTGTAAGCTAAATAGTCCTTAAAGGGAGATTTCGCATTTTTATTATTTTTTTATTTTTCATTTTATTCCACAATGTTTCGACAGGGGACAAATTTGGGCTACGGTAAGTCCTCTAACAATATATTATTATTTTCTACGATCAAAAAATTCAAGATTGAACGCTTTATAAGAGGTTAAATGAAATAAATAGTTTAAAATTTTTTTTGTCCTTTTCTGCTTTGGCGAACAGTCAGGACAATTCTTATTTTTTGAAAATTCCATGCCTGAACGGGATTCGAACCCGAGACGTTAGCAACGCAGAGCACATGTGTTACCACTACGCTACGCCAGGTGGCAAAACAAAAACAAAAATTTCGCAAGTATATAATAAGTGAAGGCGGCATGCTGAGTCTGTAGGACAAATTTTGCTTTGTAGTAATCACGGCAAAATGAACGATATTTTTAAAATAATTTATACTCTGTTAATCTAAGAGCTTTCAAAACAAATTTTATGTTAAAATATTTTTTTGTTAATTTTAATTTGAATACCTAATACCATTATTTAGGTTTCTTAATATGTGCAGTTTATTTTTTTATATAGCAAGGCTTATTAAGGTTTTGAAAATTGCGCCTATGGCTTCCATTGGTATGTTTTAAGTCATATGCTCCGCCCCTATGGTTTCGTATACATGACACATAGAATGAAAATATAATTCCAACACGGTTATTAAATTTACGCTCTTAAAAAATTTTCCAAAATAAAACTAGAATTTTGACAAAATAAAAATGAAAAAAAAAAACAAAAACTAAAATTGTTCCCTCTGCCCAGGAGCGACTCCTAGTTTGCTGCGTAGCAAGCTAACCATTAGACCAGGATACGCCTTCTAGTATAGTGTGTTACATAACTATAACTTTTGTACATCGTCAACCAAAAAACACAAAAAATTATTTTAATTATTTTCATTATTTGCGTTATTTTCTGGAAACATAATCTGATCAAATATTCCTCTTATTCGCGACTGAAACTAACGTTGGCGGCGCTGCGTACAACAGCTGTTGGCGGACGAGAAGCGTATATGACAGAAGTTTTTTCTTAATATTTATCTGTTCAAACAATATTTCTGTATTTAAGTCACTATATTTTAAAATACTTCTTAATTCACATAAACTGCAGCACAATACGCTACAAATATTATCCAAATATACGCTTCTGTTTAACTTAGCCAGTCACCACCAGATGTCTCACTGTTATTTGCAGTCGCGAATACTATTCCAGGTTCACACCAATGTACATTAATTAGATTTTTTTCAGATTTTTAGTTTAAACCATCTGGGCTACAGGGTGTGGAAAAAATAACATCAAAATAATTTATTTTGCAAAAATAAAATTTTGATCGTTAATCCACGTACTAAGGGTATTCATTTGATACCACATATTTGTTTAAATTTTTAGGGGGATATGTTTTTTTAGATGTTTTAGTATTTTCCGGGTTTTAGTATTTTTCGGGTTTTAGTATTTTTTAGTATGTGCGGGTCAAAGAGTTGTATAAGCATGCCAAATTTCAACTCTCTAGGTTTAGCCGTTTGGCTACAATTTTTACCGAACAGACAAACAGACGACAAAATGACGTTACAAGGTTTTTTTGGTCATACCTACAAAACCCTAAAAAGGGTGATCTCATATGACGCGGGACGAATATATAGAGAAGTAAACACAAAAATAATCGCTGGCGATATAAAAACCTTCTGCGAGTTAGATGCAACCATGCAACCTACGGATTATAGATTTTATTTTACTACCAATAGGTTTGCATTATATATTTAGGCCTCCTTCATTGCTTGTCACCACTCCATTTTAATTGAATGCCTTATTTTATTTTTACAGTTAAGTTTAATAATAAACATTAGTTATAAATTACAAAACATAAAAGTTTAAAGTGTGTAAATTTACCAGTGATAAACAAGTTTTCATAATACACCTTAACAAAATGCGAGAATAATGTCGCCTATTAATTTTATGTGGCACCATAATTCAATGAGACCATAATATGAATAAAATACTCATTATCAACAATATTACAATTGGCACGCAATAGAAATATTACATTTAATATTAGCATAGTTATTAATATTATTAACATTTGAAAACTGCGCAACATTTATTCTCACCAAATAAAAAAAAAAAAAAAATTGCAATTCCTAGTATAATAATAAGTTACTAATGTCACAATTTACAATACATATTGTAGGGTAGAGATTTAAAGCAGCAAAAGTTTTTGTTAATTCATAAATTACGTCTGAATTTATCTAAGTCATTTATGATATCCTGAAATTAATAAATACGTATGAAAATAGTATGATATACAACGAACATGAAATGACTATTTCATACAAGTTTCATACTATGCTTTTTCCACGACTATAACTTTATTATTTAATTATTTACTTACAGTCTGTTCCAAACGGTTAGGCGGAACTAAATGGGAATTTCGTTCTTTTAGGTTGTCACGAGAAGGGACCTTGCTTGGGTTATTTAATTTTTCACGTTGGAATGTAGAAATTGAAAATTCCAACAATGAAACCCTGGAAACGAATGACATATGTCAAAATTAAATTATTTTTTTTACATATTTTAATGACAAGAAAATAAATAAATGGGAAATTTGTATTCAGAATGACACAAAAAATCAAAATATAAAGAAAATTACATTTTAAAATGATATTAACCTTAACCAAAAAATGTTTATTGTAAGTATGATTTACAAAGCTTAAACAAAACGGCCGCAAAGCACGATTTACACGATGAAAGTAACTAGATTGCAAAATCTAGTTCCGCCTAACCGTTTGGAACAGACTTTAGTTAATTTTCATTCAGTTCCCTTTAAAAACTAACAATAATTTGACATGTGCTTTCAACCTATTTATTATGTTGCCTAGCAACGGTCATGTACGTGCCATACGGAATGTAAATTCAGTTAAAATAACAATAATTGCATCAGCTGATTAACTGGCTGACCAAGACCAACTCTATCAGAAAATATATTTGCAAAATTCGACGAATTTAACTATAGGTCATTTCTTTGCTTTAAGAGGAACTAAATGAGAATTTCAATCTTTTAGGTTGTCATGAGAGACCTTGCTTAGGTTATTTCATGTTTTATGTTGGTATAAGAATTGTAATTAGTACAAAAATATGTTACTGTCGTCAAATATGAAATAAATAAAACGTAAACTTTATTGTTTACGATTGCCAATTTAAGAAATGTGTTAATTATTTGTCATATAAAATTAAAATATTACACATTAATAAAATTTTAGAAATTTTTAGACCGCCATAACAATTATAAAGCCGTAAACTCATTGTGGAGTGCAGTAATTCAAGATTTTACGATAACATAAAGTTTTGTGATTTACATTTGTTCTCATAGTCGTAAATTTACTTAATATGACTTACTTTTACTTTTTATGTAATTTCCGGACCCAAAATTTGCATACAATTTAAGATAATTTGAATAAAAAGATGAATCACGTCCAATTTAATTTTTTAATAATTACATGTTTGAAAGATCCGGTTGTATATTACTTTTTGTGATTTGAATTAAATATAATTTAGATTAAAAAACTTATTTTGATTGCTGTAGGACTGACTTTCTAAGGCTGGATTTCCACTAATCTGTTCGTTCGTAAAACCAGCTCCATTTTATTTGAAACCAGCTCCGTAGAAATGCATTATCTACGTGCAGTGGCGGCGCTAGCTCTTAAAATATGGGGGGGGAGCAAAAAAATGTTGAGTAAAATTTGGGGGACCATGAAATATTTTTTATCGTTTACATATGAAAATACAAGTAATGACCTAAAAAAAAAGGTCCTCAATATATTTTTTTCCAAGCAATTCTAGGGGGGGGGGGGCAGAGCAACTTTTAGGGGAGCCCCCCGGACCCCCCGCTAGCGCCGCCACTGTCTATGTGTGAAGTAAAATGACAACACGTGAAAAAAAATATGAAATCTTCATGCCTCCATAGCTCAACGGTTTGAGACTTAAGCCTCATTTATAATACATACCTAGCACAAACATAGCATAAGAATCACATGACTCTCTTTGTTCTGTTTATTAGAAACAGAAGTTCAGAACAATTACGCCCTTTGTCCCATTTTTATGCATATGCTATGCATTATGTTATGGAACTATTACCAAACAAGGCTCAAAGCATAAGAATAACAAGTATGTATCGATGGAGTATATTGTCTGTTTATTATAAACAGATGCTCATACTATAAGCAGAACAACAGTACACCATTGATTTGCCTTATGCATATGTGATGCCTTTATGTTATGAACAGTGGGCACCAGGTAATATTTTAAGGGGCCACACTTTTTTTAATTGATGTAGATATTGTACACCGAAAGAATAATTTCATTTCCCACAAAAAATATAATCATATTATTTATTTAAAAAAAAAAACATGATTATCAGCAAAGACAAAAAGTACCACAGCATAAAAATAGAGAGAACACAGATCGAACAAGTCCGTCTACCACCTTCCTGAAGCCATTATGCACATTCTGTCTGCTTATCCATCTCTTGCAGCGTCGAGCTACATGCCTATGGTATTGACCAAATACCGGTTATACCGTACGTTCCTTCTACATAGTGTTCCTTCTACATAGTATCAGTGGTGGTAAATTCCAAGTGCCGCATTTATTGAAACTACTCCTTCCTCACCTCGAGGTTACTGACAACCACTAAGCCGGACATAACCCTCCTGGATATGGAGACCAAACAGATGTTTGTGATCGAATTCTCAAGTCCAGCTGAGAAGCTCTCTCTCAAGAAGGAGGAAAAGAGGTCCAAGTAAATGGATCTCTTGTCCAAGCTTAGAAATCTGTATCCAAAGTATAAAGTTAAGCTTGTAGTACTGATAGTGGCGTAGACAGGTGCTTAGGGTGGTATGAAAGCCTCATACCAAAAGGAATTTTAATCTATTTTCGCCTGCAGATCATCTGCCACCTTTTTGATCTGAAGGATGCAGAAAGCAGTGTTGCCTGGGTCACTCCGAATTGTACGAACACTGGATCTAGCGTAATTTCCGCGTCTGCATATCGCCAGGGTTTGGGATGCAGCCGTGTGTATTTAGCTTCACTATTCTCTAGTATGACGTGGTTCAAAAGGTTATCGAAGTTTGCAACTAGTGTACGCTTTTCAAGGCCTGACAGCCCAAATAATAATAAATAAATAATCATTTTGTAAACTTACTTACTTACTTACTTAATCCTGAAGCCTTTCTTACTTGCGGTGTAAGGCTATAGTCGAGTTACTTATTTTCTGGTGTTGTCTTCTTACTTCTTTTCACCGTGTTCTGTCCTTTGTATATTTTCTTATCTCCTCCCACTTTACTCCTCTCTTCGTTGCAGCTTCTTTTGTTTCTTGGTGCCAGGTTTTTCTCGGTCTTCCTGGTCTAACTTTCTTCACTGTTCTTGTTTCATAAACTCTTTTTACTATTTTGTCTTCACTCATTCTGTGTATATGTCCCAGCCATCTTAGCTGTCCTTCTTCTATTATAGTCTCTACTGGTTTTGTGCCTAGTTTTTTCCTAAATACTTCAATTCTTATTCTGTCCAATTTTGTTTTACCTTTCGGAGCTTCTCATTTCGGAGCTTCTTATTTTAGACCTGTGCGTCTCTGTAGTGGTCCAGGATTCTGAGGCGTATGTCAAAATTGGTACTGTCACTTTTTTGAAGATCTCTACCTTGATGTTAGTTGGTATTTCTTTTTTAGTTAAGAACGGTGCTTTGATGCTGTTGAACATTCTTCCTGCTGCGCCTACTCTTTCCATAATTTCGTCATCCATTTTTCCATCTTCCGCGAAAACTGTGCCTAGGTATTTGAATTTTCCTACCTGTTCTATTATTTTGTCACCTATTTTTATCTTGTGTTGCATTTTTGTCTTGATTATTACTATTGTTTTTGTTTTTTGTGTGCTAATTTTCATATTTATTTTCTTCAATTCTTTATTGTATTGGTTCAGGTTGTTTTGTAGTTCGTCCTCGTTCCTTGCTATTATGACCATGTCACCCGCATAGCAAAGTTCTGCTACTTTCACATTTTCCATTTTCCAGTAGCCCACACAATATTCTTTAATATTTTGTCTCACTTCTTTTATGGCGTCGTCTAGAACCATTGAGAACAGTAGCGGACTGAGTACGCACCCTTGTCTGAGTCCATTTTCCGTTATAAAAGGTTTCGATACTTCATTTCTTGTTCTGACATAATTATTGCTGTCGGTATACAGACTTTTAATATTTGAGATGGTGCTTTCATGAATGCCTCTGTTTTTAAGTGTCAACCTTGGAAGTTAAATATCGTAGCGAAGCCGAGGTAACTCATCTAGTTAATTAATAGTTAATAAAAAAAATTAAAAAACATCCTTTTAAACATTACATGCGCTAGAATTTATACTTAGTTTTATATCCAAGTATATCAGGGAGGAAGGGGTCAGCTGGGAGTCATCAGCAGATTTAGAGAGGCCCAGCCGCATCGGAACCCCCGCTAGTGCCGACACTGCACGTATACATATATGTAGATATTACAAATGCAGTAAACAAAAAAAAAGTGTTAATGTTCATTCCTCATCATAACCATAGACAATATGCTAGTGCAAATAATTGTATAGAATAATTGCAACACATAGGATGATGCTAAAATAATTGTTATAATAATTTAGATTACAAAATGCTAAACTTGTAACTGAACATAAACCTGCAATTCCTTTGACAACATTATATTATTTAGGACGTTGATTTTGCAATGTACTCTTTGTTGTTTACTCGTTTGATGAGAAAATTGCAAAACGATATTTCTAAAAAAAACTATTTTCTCCTTTTGATTTACATGCAGTCGATTGCAAAGAGTTAACTTCTTACTTTGTTTACATGTTAACACTTGCTAAATTATGTTCTTGCGCACTAATGTCTTGTGATTTTTTTATAATAACATATATGACATAGTTCTTGTGACATTTCGAATTTTTACGCACTTGAGTAAAGCAGCTGTAATTAGTAAATACGAATTAACTAACATTTAATTATTTTAAATAGATGCAAGAAAGTTAGATGTAAAATTTAGATGGTATTCTGTAATCTGTCTCTCTTCTGTACACATTACAAATATATATAATTACATTTTATTTCTACAGATAACACATGTGCCGCTTTTTATCGAAAAACACCTAACTAAAGTACCGTTGCATATTTTTGCCGGACCCTAGTTATCAGCATCTATTCCGCATATCCATTAATTATATTTTAAACAGCTTTAATTCAAATCTTCTGGTTATTAAATATTTAACTATATAATTTAATACCTATTATAATCAGTAAATCATTTTACTAATTTATCTCAATTTAAATATTTCCAGGTGTACGTCATGCTACCTACAGAGATGCCCGAGGAGTAGCACATTCATACTTCTTCAGTTGGGAGCATGGACCAACCAGAAGCTTGGAAGTAGATTGGTTAGACGCCAGAAACATCTGCAGACGTCATTGTATGGACGCCGTCTCCCTAGAAACACCACAAGAGAACGAGTTCATTAAACAAAGAATTTCCCGCGGCAATGTCAGATACATCTGGACCTCAGGAAGAAAATGTAACTTCGCTGGTTGCGACAGACCCGACTTACAGCCACCAAATGTAAATGGATGGTTCTGGTCTGGTTCTGGAGTTAAGATTGGACCAACCACCCAAAGAAACTCTGGAGACTGGAGTAGTACTGGTGGTTTTGGACAAGCTCAACCTGATAACCGCGAAGCTGCACAGGTAAATATTAAAAAATGTCGTAATTTGCCAAAAGTGCTCGGTTGTATCTTAACCTAGGTTTAACAGATACCCATATTGATAATAATAAATAATGGGTTTTACATCGCTTTTGAGCAATTTTGATTCGTCTACTTGCCTTTAATAGAGCATCGTGGTCATTATCAGCTGAAGAAGAAGAATATATGCCATATATTTGACTTGGACAAACCATCTGGCAAATTGTAACATTATTTATTAACGAAATTTTGTATTTGCAGCTCAAAGAATAAAAATCAGAAAATATTATAAAGTAAAAATAAATATATCTTATTCCATAAGAATATTAATTATTAAATAGTTTCAAACGTCGCCCGTTTAGCGACGTAGCTGGTCACATAAGTGTATTTAGATTACTATACGCAGACATTACTGATTAAGCTATTTTGGTTAATAATAATAATATCGTGGAATAGCAGCGAGTATAATTATCAATTGAAACAATGAATATGGTATTTTCTAGTAGCTTTTACTTATTACTTTCATTAAGTGCGATTATTTTACATAAATTATACCCTTTTCACACTAGATCTTTAAGATCGGATGTTAATGTATCTTTAAACGCTAATGTGAAACCGTATGGCCTCGTCTAAATACAAGCGATGTTTAAGACAGAGATCTGCGTCTTAAACTTCGTCCGTATTGCCAACTTAATTTCTATAATAAAAAAATACTTTTTGAATTTGTGCTGTCAACATTTTATATTATCATAAACAAGAATACTGTATTATATCGACGTTATAAGAAGTTTATACTTATTGTTATAATAAAATTATTTATTTAAATAATGTGTTTAATAAAATACAGAGCTACAATAATTGAGATAAAATGTATCGACTTACATGTTAATACAGGTGTAATATATTCTTTATTGTAGTGTCTTTATTGTAGAATGAAATGAAATATCCGTAGACAGTTCAAAACTGGTAATTTCATGACGGTAACTTAAGGACAAAATTACTGTAGCTGATGACAGCACCAGAGATTTAAACATCAAGTGTGAAAGCATACCGACCTTAAACATCGGTGAACTTTAAGTTCAATCGTCTTAAAGATCTAGTGGGAAAAGGATAAGGTGACCATTCGTCCCGCATTTTAACATTTTGTCCCGCATTAAGATGCGTCCCGCAAAAGTCCCGCATTTTAACATTTTGTCCCGCATTTTAACATTTTGGATTTGAGAGGTGAGGACCTTTTTGTTTTTGCTTCTCACTTGGATTTGGGAGATGAAGACCTTTTTTTTTGCTCTTCATTTGGATTTGGGAGGTGAGGATCTTTTTTTTTTGCTCCGTCCCGCATTGCCTTCTTAAGAAAATGGTCACCCTAGAAAAGGGTATTAGATTAACTAATCCTGAACAGTGATGGGCGTTTACACGTAAACTTTAATTGTTTACGTTTACGTGTAAACTTATGTAAACAATTGGTAAACTTGTCAACAATGTAAACTGTCAAATAATGAGGTTAGTTTTAGTTATTTAATACGAATAATAGAGTTAATGAACAAGTATATTTAGTTCAAAACAATAAATTTATTAAAAAAATGGTGGGAAGAAACCGAAGGAATAGCTATAAAGAACTAGATTTTGTTTTAATTAAAGAAAATGAAAGAAAATATAGGGCGTTATGCAAAATTTGCAATGAATCTTTTCGTTATTAAAAAATTTAGGCTGATTTTTTTAAAGGTGAAATTTAATGTATTTTGTTATTAAAAAAATTAGACTGAATTTTTTAAAGAAAAAAGTTTTTTATTTTTCATATTCATATTTACTAATTTGTGTGTAACACTTGTATAATGATGCAAATTCGATTTTTATTAATATATATATATTGGCTTGTCCTAATTTTATATACTTACTTTTTTATTTAAAATCGTTTCATTAAAATTTTATGTTTTATAAAAATGTATTGATAATGAGGTTCTGTAATTCAAAACAAGTGCGCATGTCTAAATCATTGTTTACAAGAGTTTTTGTGTTTACTTTACATCAATTGTTTACGCGTCAACAATGAGGTAACTTACATCATATAACTTACGCGCCCAACACTGCTCCTGAAACACATACAGAATAACAGAATTTCGCATTACATCCTGTATACCAGTGGTTCCCAAACTTTGTCGGTTCCCGGCACCCTTAATGTATCAGGATATTTCCGTGGCGCTCCAAATCGAAACATTGGTCTAAATAACGCAGTTGGAGAAATATTGGAATTTTTCGCGGCGCACTTTTTTGGAATCGCTGCTGTGAATTTATTATATACCGCAACAAATAGTTTTGAAACAAGTGTAGTCAACGTAGTGGCGGGTTGACTGCTAGACCAGGGGAATCTCAGTTATAGCATGGATATTTGTGTCAAAAAATTGCATTTACTAAAATTCTGTATAACGTTCAAAAATAAATGCTTCTACTGGATATGACCCTAGTAGCCAAGTCCAAAAACATGACTGACAGCAATGCAAAATGCGTTTCTTTTAAAACAGAACATGCTGCATTTATTTGAATTTATTATATGTGAATTTATTATATACCGCAACAAATAGTTTTGAAACAAGTGTAGTCAACGTAGTGGCGGGTTGACTGCTAGACCAGGGGAATCTCAGTTATAGCATGGATATTTGTGTCAAAAAATTGCATTTACTAAAATTCTGTATAACGTTCAAAAATAAATGCTTCTACTGGATATGACCCTAGTAGCCAAGTCCAAAAACATGACTGACAGCAATGCAAAATGCGTTTCTTTTAAAACAGAACATGCTGCATAAATTGCTCGATTATAGGGATACACGCATTTATTTATTTTTTATTGTTTAAAATATTAAAAAATTATTTATTAAACAAACATAATATTTAAAATCTACTACAAATTTTCAAACTTTTCTTGTGCTGAAAGTGGACGCAACCATCAAATCACTATAAACTTTTTTCACAATTCTGAAAATTGTCGTACTAGTACTAGCAGAAGGCCGGTAAGAAACGTTTCGCAAAATAAATCGGTAGCTTGCTTTAAACTAAATCTATCCACTGTTGTACCACTTCACTAATTATATTCATTCGTAAACATTTTAAAACTTTCAACTTTTAAACAAGTTACTACAAAAAAATATAGTAATGAACAGTAATTAGTTGATCGTTTCTGTTCTATTTTAAAATAAACACATTTTATTTTGTTGTCTATTAATGTTACGGAAATGTAAACGGTATGCGAGGCGATAAAATAAATGCTGGGTATAGTACACAGGATAACCGACGAGTTCATCGAAAATCAATTCATTGAAAATCAATTCATCGAAAATCAATTCATTGAAAATCAATTCATCGAAAATCAATTCATCGAAAATCAATTCGTCGAAAATCAATTCATCGAATGATCAATTCATCGAATCTTCAATTCATCGAAAAAAAATATTTTGTAAATATTTGAGAGGAATGCCGAGGGGATCGGAAAGTCAAACAAGCAGTGGTCAATAAAAGTAGACAGACTAAGAAATAATTGCATATTTTTTTTTATATGGTTTAAAAAAAGGTAAATAAAGTGACATAGTGTTTGAATATAAATAAAGAAATATAATAAGAAAACTTAAATATAATAAATCAAATAAATTTTTTGTTTTTAAGGTTTAAGAAGACAGGTTATGGGCAATTGCACGCAAATAATTTTTATAAATTCATGCACAATGATACGCATTTTAATTGGGCTAATATGGGGGAAAATAAAGTACTATGCATCTAAAAACAAGGTAATTAAGTTAGGTTTAGTTAGTAAAAGTCTAAAACCGAGCGGAGCGAGTTACCCATCTTCTAGTTTAAGGACAAAGCACTATTTTAGGTTAGGTTAGGTTAGTTAGGGTTTTGTTAGAAGAAGCCGAGCGAAGCGAGCTATCCATCTTCTAATTTAATGTCAAAACACTATTTTAGGTTAGGTTAGTAAGGGTTTGGTTAGAAGAAGCCGAGCGAAGCGAGCTACCCATCTTCTAGTGTAATGACAAAACACTATCTTAGGTTAGGTTAGCAAGGGTTTGGTTAGAAGAAGCCGAGCGAAGCGAGCTACCCATCTTCTAGTTTAATGACAAAACACTATCTTAGGTTAGGTTAGTAAGGGTTTGGTTAGAAGAAGCCGAGCGAAGCGAGCTACCCATCTTCTAGTGTAATGACAAAACACTATCTTAGGTTAGGTTAGCAAGGGTTTGGTTAGAAGAAGCCGAGCGAAGAGAGCTACCCATCATCTAGTTTAATGACAAATCAAACTCACACTAACATAGCAATGCCACCTGTTTAGAATCACCGTACATTGAACAAATCATGTGTGGTATGACGCGGTGTGACACATGCGCAGTTGCGTTTTTTTAGTCTGTCAACTTTTATTACAACGTAAGTCGAGACCCTATTTATAATTTCGTCGAAATGATCTCCTCTAACAGCGACACATTGCGTTCTTTGGGAACTATGGTTTTTACCTGAACTTTTAAAATCAATAAAAAACAAAACTTGTATTTTAGCCATAGGTACCTCTTTTTTACTTAACGTAAAGTATAGAAAAATATTCCAAATCTATAAGTCACCAATTATATAAAAAATACAGGTAAAATGGTGCAATATAATTCGCGGTACAGTATTGCACAAGAGTAAAAAATAAATAATCAAAGCAAAAACTAAGTTATCGTCAAGGTCTGCCAATGACCTACAATTTTGCAGTAAAGCTAACTAACACTTCAGGGCCACTGCGTGCGAGGGTTCAGGATGTGTGCAGCACACGGCAGATCAAAAGGGCAGCATTTTGGGTCGATTTTAGTATAATCCTACAATCCTACTAGAGGGCGGTCTTATAAAAGTTTAGACTCCTGCGGCATTTGAGTTCGAATCTTAAATGTCAGTCTTATGAATTTTTGCACACGGGCGGCTGACAACCACACGACAACCCTGAACACTTCATGGATAAGCCTTTAACTTAAATAAACGATAAATTGTAATTGAGAAAGTGTCTGCAATGTCTGTTTTCTAATGCAATGAATAGATCTGTACAGTGATTTTTTTAAATGTATATTAAGCAGTTTTTATACCCACTGGCATATTTAATTTAGTAAATTTCGTTATGATTTTGGCAGAAAATAATTATAAATAC
The DNA here is from genome assembly GCA_963971575.1 of Liopterus haemorrhoidalis. Lineage (NCBI taxonomy): Eukaryota > Metazoa > Arthropoda > Insecta > Coleoptera > Dytiscidae > Liopterus > Liopterus haemorrhoidalis. The sequence goes on from OZ020611.1 coordinate 212,742,339, forward strand.
TTTTATTCTACATTTTAAAATTTACATCACTGTGACGTAGCTGTGTATGCTCTGCTTATAGGGGAAACTTCCTAAGGCCCTGACATCTGGTGGCACTTTGCGAAAGATACGAACGTCACATTTTTTTGTTTTGTTCAATGGAGAAATACGAGTTTTTGTGTTGTTTGTGTTTTATTTTTGTGTATCATGGAAAAAACAATCAATTTTGTTTTGTGCCGCAATGTAGATTGTGGATAAAGAAGAATCCTTCTTAAACATTCCATAATTTACCTAAATCAAAAAAAAATATCAATTGAAACGACGTTTGGAGGCAGAGAGAAAGTGGATCGTAGGTTTTTATGGACTCAAAAACTAAAAATGGGCAAAAATCCAAGTCCATGCATGCATGTTTGCTCGTTGCATTTTATGGAAAGTGATTTTTCACGTCCAAAAAAATGTGTCGCACTCAAAATTTGCCTAAATCATCAGTTGATATATTGGAAGGCTCTTCTACTTTTTCAGGCAGAGATATTAATTTTTACTAATATATTTACCATATTTTTATTGTTATTATATTGATAGACAGTTAAAAAGAATTAAAAATACTAAAAATTTCCTCGTAATTTTTTTAGAATAGTATATTATTACATATCTTGTAAATCGTAGATTATCTTTAAATTAAAAAAAAAAGCTCGGAAAACAGGAAAAATACAACTCGTGTTCATTTTCACCATGTAAACAATTACACGAGTAACAGTTTAATGTCACTTTCGAGTGTTCCAGCTTTGCCGCATATGGCGCTGCGATCTTAAAAAGTTTCCCCTATTAATAATTGACGTACGTTTATTATCTCACTCTTGAATGCATGAACGTTCATAAATCCATTGCTATCTTTTGCTAATATTGTCAAACATAAAGTTTGTTTATATCATTTTAGATTTTGATCATCTGTTTTAAAAATAAACGAAAATGGAAAATAATGAGTATCTTTGAAGTCATTTGCGGACATATTAATCTAAGAATTCTTGTGGCCAGCTACGTCACTAATGGGCGGCGTTTGATACTGTTTCATATTTAATAATTAATAACTTTCTTATGGAATAAGATATATTTTTTTTTTGCTTCATAATATTCTCTGATTGTTATTTATTGAGGTGCCAATACTAAGTTTCACTAATTTAATATCATTCTACAAGTCAGTTCTGTTTAATTTGGTCAAATCTGGACTAGATTCTTTGGGCCAATTAAGCGGAGCAAATTCATGTTAAATAATATTTAATTGGTTTTTATTCTTTCTGTTATATCTCTAATTTTTTGAATAAAACTAGATCTCCATTAAAATAAGAAACTAAATTTATTTAATTAAAGGTTAAATATGATTTTATTAAATTTAATTCCACATGCAAGAAATTATAAACCATAAACATTTATAAAATAATTTCTTTTTTAGGGCAATGATGAATCTTGTTTGTCAATCTTGAACAACTTCTACAATGATGGCATCAAATGGCACGACGTAGCTTGTCATCATGTCAAGCCTTTCGTCTGCGAAGACAGTGAAGAACTCCTCAACTTCGTTGCATCCCGCAACCCAGGCATTCGTCTGTAAACTTCTACAAATGTACACATATTTTTAATATTATATTTCCCGCCAAATGTGAATATTGCTACCCCTACACCTTTATAGAATAGTACCTTATTATTTTATGTATTTCTTAAATTATACATTTGTATTTGTAATTAAAACATTATTTTATTTATTCTATAATAATTCACAGGTTTTATTAACTTGTATTTTTTTAGTTTTGAACAAGATATAATAAAATGTAATTGCATAGAAAATTAATTTTTTTGTGTTAATTATGTTAATGATTTACTAACTAAAAATGTTGCTTTAAAATTATAAATTAGATGGCAATTTATCTAATAAAATAATATTTAATATACTGCCTACTAATTATTTACTAACACTACCTCTAGCATTTCCCTATTTCCTTTATTGTACCAAATTAGGCTCAACTTCGCTATGAAGTGGCGCCAAGCGGACAAAACCTAAACTCGTGAGACGAGTAATTGTTTATTGTTTCAATGTGATTAGCCGTGTTGTTTGTATCGCGTTTAAACTTTACTGTTGCAGTCTCTTTGTAATATTAATTTTTGATAGCAATTATTACAATTTTTTATATTACTTTGAGTTATAACGAGTTGTCATAACACAAATTTCTATGTATTTGGTTGTCACTTTAGAAAAGGAAGTGGTAGACGCATTCACTTCCATTATTTTCCAAATAAAAAATAATTTGTGAAAATACTAAATAAATTTGGTGTTGTGGATGAGATAAATAGGAAAAAAGCATGGAAAAATGTTATAAATACGGGAAAAAAAGTAACAAAAAGTATGAAAGTGTGCTCAAAGCATTTCAGACCTACAGATTAATCAATATTGTTTACTTAACAAACTTATATTTAACGAACTAGTATTTATTAAACAAATTAAATAATGTATGAAGCTCCTACTTTAAGGGGCAGTTTATCTTGAGTTAATTTTAATTTTCCAGTGACTTTATGAGGTGGTGGTTTTAGACTGCTTGTTTGTAAACATAACCCACAAATGTCGATATTTTCATTATTTTTTTTCCAAAATTCTGCATAGTTCAACATGATGCGGCGTTTAACAACTCTTCTCCTTCAACTACACAACTAGAAAAAAGTATTGCACTTAAAAAATTAAAATAATTTAGTAAGGATAGCTGTTTATGATTAATTGTAAATCGATGAATTAACATGTAAACAAATAAGGGCAACTTACACATTATTTTTTTCGATTAGCTGATTTGTTTCGATTAGCTGATTTGCAGCGATTGCAGAGCGGCCATCGGTCATTATTGAGCCCAATTGTTCACTCAATGCCCTGTACGAAATCAAATTTTATTGGTCCAAAATAAAATTTGCTTTGATGGAATTTCTCCAGCTACTAACACATCTTCCAGTATTCAATCAAAATGATGCAGTAAAAGCTGCGTTCAAAGCTTTTTATTTTACTAAAAAAAAAAAAAAAATAGAGGGAAAGTTAAGATTAAGTCCAAATTTTCACGAGATGATTCTGTTGTAAATTTTTGAAATATTTAAAATAAAAATTGAATTTCTTGTGAGTTAACGCCATGATATAGGAATGGTTAGAATTTTTGAAATCCCGAGGTCCTAAAGGGCTTCAGGACATATTATAAAGCAACACCCGAACAAAAAAAGTTAATTAAATTTTTTTATAGTTTTTGAAATTTTAAATAATCCTAACTTAAGAACAATAAAATATAGGGTCCCATGGTTTTAATTATTGAAATCTAAAGACTTTTTTGTACTTAGATAAAAAATAAGGCCCTTCTTAGTTAACGCCTTTTAGATCCGTGTAGTTTGGAAAATTTGTAAATATTTTATTTTTGAAATACCCTCAGATCAATTCTGTAAAAATTTACTGTGTAATAACGTTACTACAAGATAAAATATTATAAAAAGTATAATGACTTTCATTCATGAAAGTAATTGACCTTGCTCATAGTGACATATTTAGTTACTATTATCATAGTAACTGAGTTACAGAATTGGTCTGCCTATCTCAAAATCTATATGAGATAGAGACCTGCGGAAAATTTTGAAATTCTGACGTCCTAAATGTCCTTAGAACTCATTTTGAAGCAACTCCGAAAAATATGTTTTGCAAAATTTTTAATTTGCCAAATTTTATTTTTTGCACTTTCAAAAAATTCTAACTTAAGAACAATAAAACATAGAGTATTTTGGTTTGAATTTTTGAAATCTTCGTACATTGTTTAGTCTAGCAAAAAAATGTGGTCTTAATAACCCAACTTTTACAATAAATACGAATCGTCAAATAAAAACTTTGAAACTGGTCAAAAATCGAAAAAACCGTAAGGGGTACCCCTTACGTTTTTTTCGCATTTTTAGCAAAAATGGTTTCTCTCTGATTAACTTCAAAATGTGTATACTTATGTATTTTGAGTTGTAGATCTCAAAAATAATCTCCATTATAAGTTACGGTTTACCGTTTAAGAATAAATTTAAAAAATCCCACAAAAAATAACCATATTTAAAAAATATATATATATTCCTCACCCTAAAATTGGTCTACAAATAAAAAATAAAAAAATTGATGTGAAGTGTGAATTTTCACATATTTCAGGGTTTTGCAGGTATTTAGTAAGTGAATGATGATTATTTTGGATGCGAAAACAAATTTTATATTAAAATATTTTTTTTTGTTAATTTTAATTCGAACGCCTAATACCATTATTTAGGTTTCTAAATATGTGCAGTATTTTTTTTTTTTTTATATATAGCAAGGTTCATTAAGAATTTTAAAAATTGCGCCTATGGCTTCCATTGGTTGTTATAAGTTCCGCCCCTCTGATTTCGTGTGCATTGAAACAGAATTAAATTATAATTTAAACAATTTCCACTGGCTATTAAATTTACGCTTTTAAAAATTAAATGCAACATTTGCCAAAATATAACTAGAATTTTGAAAAAATAATTTAAACAATATAAAAATTTAAAAAAAAAACAAAAAATAATATAGTCTCTTTTCTCACAGGGTTCGATCCCTTTCGGATCGGGTTACTTGCGTGAAAAACCAGCGTCTAATACCACTAGACCAGCATACACGTTACAGTGTGGCGTGTTACAAAGCTATAATTTGTGTACATTATTAGCCAAAAATCACAAAAAATGCGTTTTTTTCCGAAAACCTAATCTGATCAAAAATTCCTGTTGAACTATTCCGGTTCACACCAATGTACATTACTTAGATTTTTTTCAGATTTTTAGTTTAAACCATCTGGGCTACAGGGTGTGGGACAAAAAAATTTTTGCACAATTTTGGCAAAAATCGCTTCAAAATAATCTATTTTGCAAAAATAAAAATGTGATCGTTAATCCACGTACCAAGGGCTTTCATTTGATACCCTACTCAGAATTATAAAAAAATATTTTTTTTTCGATGTTTTTTAGATGTTTTAGTATTTTTCCTATGTGCGGGTCAAAGAGTTGTATAAGCATGCCAAATTTCAACTCTCTAGGTTTAGCCGTTTGGCTACAATTTTTACCGAACAGAGAGACAGACAGACAGACACACAGACAGACAGACGATAAAATGACGGTATAAGGGTTTTTTGGTCATACCTACAAAACCCTAAAAAAGGTAAAATTTGCGCGGGAAAATAACGTAGAAAGGTGATGTTCAGAAACAATATAATGATAGTCACTCACTAGGTATTGAAAAGTATACAGAGGCAGAACCGTAAATGATTTGCCCTTTAAATGCGGAATCCTTTAAAGCGTAGTTTGTTAAATCGAAATGTTCCTTTAATTCAAATTCAATCTTGCGTATTAATTTTTTTCTTTTTTTATTATTATTTTATTTTACATCTATTTCTGCGACGAGGCTAATCACCGATGCCAGGGGGCGAGCTCTTACACCTGGATGAGGCGTGAATGATTGTGAAAATGGTAATGTAAACATATTATTCTCGCCCAAATAATATAACTTGAATTAGCAACCTCACAATTCAGACTGTTATTGCAAGTCAAAACTACGATTTAACGAGCTTGGCCCTCCGTTAGCTGCGTATTTGTTAATTTTATAGAAACCGTCTAGTTTTGGTATCTACACAGTAATTTTTACTTGTTGAAAGAATGAAGAATTGCGTCTTCTTCGAAAATAGTCCACCACAGATAGCACTGACGATCATATCTCAGAATATGAACAAAGATTTTCATTTCAAACAAAAAATGATAAATGGATTGTAATAATCAAAATATCGTTCACTCCAACTTTTCCACCACATCTACGCCGATAAAAAGCAAGGGCTGTAAACCATCTTCCTATACATATTCCATTTTCACTTACTTCCATTTTCAAACTCATTGAAAGCAAGATCATCAACATCTACGATGTCTGGTTAAAGCGCCTTAAGGCCTTATCACACTAGAGTTATTATTCAAGTGTAAACTTGGAAAATTAAAGTCTTTGCATTCGAATCGAAGTCTTGTGAGTATGAAGAAAAAACCTAGGTTTTGAAGACCAGGCAAATGAAACAGGATACAATTTCTCGGTCTCTTTACCCAGGTCTTACAAAATGCGCGTGCGCCAACTGGTTTTATCTCGCTCTCAGCTGACGCGTCTTTGTCTTTTGTTTACGTCTAGTGTTGTTAAATTTGTATTTTTGAAAAGTTATTTATTTAAAAAAAATGATATTAGAAGAAGAGTTGATAAATTTTGTTAAAGAAAAACCGCCGTTATGGGATCCACAAGATCCTATGTATTTCTTCCTCATTCATTATAAAAAAAACTTTAAAAACCAATTTTAAAATAACCTTTCAAAATATAACTGTCAACTGTCATAATTTCACGATGTGCGCATGGGTAAACAAACAATTTCCAAGTCTTAACAATATTCAAATACCGTGTGATATGTCAAGACCTGAAGACTTGGATCCTGAAAAAAAACCTACAAAAATAAGACTTGGATAGCGTTCTAGTGTGATACGCCTTTTAAAGACCAGTGGTCCACGGACCACCGGTTGAGAAACACTGTTCTATAATATAGGCTATAAATAAAAAAACATTCGTTAATTGATAATCCATATATTTTCTGTAACATTTCCTTACTTATCTATATACAAATTAATAATAATTTTAAATAAATCGTTACATATTATAAGTTATAAACAACGTTAATATTGCTTTGTGTAATTTGATCAGTTACCCACTAACTACATAACAAGATCAAATCTACTTAACTAGATGTTTCATTGGTGGCATAATTAATATCCATGCATAAAATATAATAAAAATACAAGCTCTGTAATCGTTGCAATTAATACATTGTAATATAATTTATCATACTAATATTATTGTCTTCTAAAATACATAAATTTGAGTACATTTTAAAACTAGACTAAAATTTAAATGTGTTAAGAAAATTCACAAATTATTATACAGTAGATTCCGGTTAAATGGACTATTGGTTAGTTGCAGTTAAACATGGAGAAGGTAAACGTATCAAGTATTATGTCTGAATTGTGTTTGATTTTTAAGGTACGTACTAACTTGAGCATTTGCGCGCACACGGATAATGTGCGCGCACGGATTTTCGTACGGGTAAAAAAAAAATTGCACACACAACTTTCTTTTTTGTGCGCGTAAAATCTCGCTCCACGTATTTCATATTTATTAAGTAGTGTCAACGATGGCGAAAAGTAATATTTAGAGACAGGTAAAAATATGCAACGGTACTTTTGCTATAGACGTGCTATTTTAAACTTTATTTTAACAAAAAACAAAAGAATAAAACACTTGTACCGCAATGAATTCTTATCTTAATCCTCTCATGCGCAACTTTTTAGATTTTAGTTTTATCATATGAAAAAAATATATTATAAGAAATTCGGTATAAATTAGGCAAAGAACATAAATTTTCATTTTTTTCAAAAAGGTACATTGAAATATTCTTTTTTTTTAATAAAAAAAGAATTGTCCACAAACGTGGACAAAGTGCATAAGGTTTAAAAAAAATCACATTATATTGGAACTAATTAGTGAAATAGAACACGTTTTACTTATTTTAAGTGTGATATGACTCAAAACATTCAGGGCTCAGATATATTTCGCATCTTTTGCAAATATATCTCGTTAGCTTCGTACAACTTTTACATCGTGCAGCATTTTTCAAATACTTTTCTTTTTTTGGAAATACGATATAGCTATTGCCATCTATGATCATTTATGGTAAACTTAAGTACACAAACGTGGACTGTGTTCACTTAGATACTCATTTCAAGTATAGATATTAGAATAATACTGAAAAATGTAAGTGTCCACGTAAATGTACGTGGCGCATGAGAGGGTTAATAACGACACCTCATTATTTTGGGATTATATCCGAGATATGTAATTCCGGTCACTCCTTTGCCATTGGTCAATTTTTGATAAGATATTAAATTTTTATACGCTACACTATTTTTCAGCAGGGCACATTACAAATATATATAATTACATTTTATTTCTACAGATGACACATGTGCCGTTTTTTATCGAAAAACACCTAACTAAAGTACCGTTGCATATTTTTGCCGGACCCTAGTAATGTTGTTGTCTTAACAAGCCCAGCGTACATAGTAATGCACATACTTACTAAAAAAGAGAAAAATAAAACAAACGGTGGTGGATGACACAACTATATAGAAGCAGGGAAATATACAGTGGTACAAGTTTAGGATCCCATAATACAGGATATTTTTCATACTCATTAATGAGTTGCAGGGCCGACTCATTACTCCATTCCATGGAATGGAGTAAAGACCAATAAACATTCAACATGTTGAATGTTTATTGGTGTTTACTTAAATTTACGCGCACATTTACATAAACCCGTATACAATGAGTGCACAAATTCTTTGATATTATCGGTGGGACCGACAAACTACGGATAGAATTCGTGCGCGTAAAAGTGTACGCGCACACAAATTGTACCCCGTTCTCACCTGAGCAATTTTACGCGCACAAATTCTCTAGTCAGTACGCGCCTTTAGGGTTCACACGCCGCTTAATCAAGAGAAGGGCGTAGTATCGCAGGCTCGAGGTTAGGCTGTAGCCAAGGGAAGGTAGTCCATGTATTATCACATTTGGGACTCACAAGTAAAAAAAAGAAGAGATAATTAGCAGAATAATGCCAGAATATACATATAGCTGAATTCAGATGAATCAAAGCGATCGTTTAGTTGCATTTCGTTATCTTTTATCAGTGGCAAACTTTAAAAATTGATTAATTTGATCGTAATAGGGTCAAGCGCTTATTTGGAAAATAAACCAATTTGTAACTTAACCAGAATCTACTGAAGTAATAAACGGTACTTAATAATATATTTTAAAGATATCCATATGCAGCAAAGCAGAATATTTCGTAGATTATAAAATTAAATCAGAAAAAACACAATAGTCAAAGCTATTTTTAATACTAATATTATTTATTGACTAAATTGATTGACTACATGTACCTAGTAGGGACATAAATACAGTTACAATAATGAACGCACCCAATAAAAATAATACAAATGAGCGCACCCAAATTTAGATAGTTGATAATCGTGAGTTAACCTATAAATTACTTTAATGTGGAAAGAATTTGATTTTGTGTTGTGTGTTACCATGGAATGGTCAGACAAAGAAAACAACGAATTACAGTTATTGCGCTTTATAAATGTAAGATGGAAAAATCAAACATTTTTAAGACGCTACGTCCGCTCGGCATTAATCGAATGGTTGTATATCGGTGCATTAAATTGTTTGAGAAAACTGGGGACATAAAAGACCGAAAAAGATTCGGGCACCCGAGAACAGTACGCGCGCCACAAGCTATCAAAGCTGTTAAGGCCAGAATAGCAAGAAATCCGTTGCGAAAACAAAAAATTATGTCCCGCGAAATGAAAATTTCGCGAAAATCAATGGCGCATTTTGAAAAAAGACTTGAGTCTTGGGGGCCTTCAAACGCCGCACTGGACAATTACTAACTGTGCCTCTAATAAAAAATACGGTCGAAAAATCGAAACGCTTATTAATCAAGTACGCAGAAGACAAACACAAGAAAATCCTTTTTACCGACGAGAAAATTTTTACTATACAGGAAAAATTCAACAAACTAAATGACAGGGTTTATGCCAGGTCATCTACTGAAGCCTCGGAAGTAGTTCCAAGGATAGAAAAAGGTCACCACCCAGCTTCAGTGATGGTTTGGTGAGGCGTTTCCTATGATGGCGTAACTGACCTTAATTTTTCTGAAAAATGGGCGAAAACATCAGTTAGAGTCTACCAACAAACGGTCCTGGAAGATGTTCTGAAACCCCTCAATTATACTCTCATTCAAGATCAGTCATGGACATTCCAGCAGGATTCTGCTCCAGGCCATAAGGCTAAAACAACGTGGCTTTTAAACAATGTTCCCGATTTTATCGGCGTAGAAGATTGGCCCGCTGTAAGTCCAGATTTGAATCCTTTAGATTACAAGCTATGGACCGTTTTAGAGGACATGGTTTGCCACAAACGATAGCCAAATATTGAATCTCTGAAACAGGCTTTAGCTCGAGCTGTAGCCAATTTTCCCATGGAAGTCGTACGTGCGGCTATCGATGATTGGCCTGTACGACTTAAGGCATTAAGGCCAAAGGTGGTCATTTTGAATAATTATACCAATTATGAATAACTTATGTATAAGTACAAATGTCAATAAAATTTGGTAAAAAACTTAATTGTAGTTTTCATTTTATTTCATAAAATATTTGTAACAGTATTTATGTCCCTACTAGGTACATAAGCACTAGCATTTATTTGTTACGCCGGTAAGGAGATCATCTGTGACCACAGATATTTTTTTAAAACCTCGTGGGACTGTTACATCTTTTTTGCGTTTTATACATTTGGTAGCAAGACCAAATTCGTCTTGACCACTAAACCAGTTGGTTAATAAAATCGCAAGTCAAGCGACCAGACGCCAGACATTTTATAACATTGTTTCCCCAAGTATGACGTGTACCCCGTCTCAAATTTGCATAAACATAGAGTACCTCCTCTTTTTGTTACAAAAATGTTAATTTCAGGTAGATTATCCTTTTAAAGAAATATAGTACAGTCAAAGCTCCGTATTCGAGGGAGATATGTTCGACCAATATGTCGCCAATACGGAAACCGTGAATACGGAATGGCAAAATGTATATTTTCTATGTACATCATATAAGAGATCCTTTAAAATATTGTTCTGTATCGACTTGCACCATTCATAATGTTTTTATTGATTTCAGATATATCCCAAAAGTGTATTGACATAAAAAATAAAACAAAACACTGCACTTTATTGGGATGGTGTCAATTGTTGGATGGTATAATAATAATTCATATAAATTTACATTTCAACATATTTTTAAAAACAAGACTGTTCTAAAATTGTATCCGAAACAGATGATCCCCTTATTGTAAAACTTAGGTACTTTACATACAATTCAAGTCGCAAACATTCATAAAACCAAATAAGCATTCAAATTATTTAATTTGTGTAAACTTAAATTATATAATATTAAAAATAACATATTCGAATAGATAGAATCTCAATCGAATAGAAAAAACACAAAAGATTTGGAATAAAATTATATTTTTACTGCAAAATATGCAAGAGACAAAATGAAATACTCTAATGAACCCGAACATTTAAATAAACAACCTCAAATGTTTTCGAATAAATAATAAAAAACCATATAAACTAAACAAAATGGGGATACGTTACCATCCCGTTCATTAATACAGATGCTGATTCTAATGTTGTAACGGTACGCCACTGTGCTTAGTTTTGTGACGGTAAGGGATGAGAGTTGCTATGGTTAGGAGGTTGTTGATTGTGCGTTGAGTGTTCAAACGTCAAAAAATACAAAACTATTTAACTTTTATATTCTATTATAATTAATTTAAATAAACAAAGTTGTTACCAAATGTCGTGATAACGTGATGTAGTTAATTATGTAGTTTGTTCTACCCGTAACGAAATTCAAACATATATATTTTTGCAATAAAATGCTACAATGTTAATTAATATATGATTAAACAAAAATTCTTTAAACTTGCTAAATTATCTCCAATTATCTCTAACATGCCTTGTATTGCATCTTCCACGACTTACTCGGTATTTATTTATTTTATTTTTTTTGTTTGCATCACACGGTACAATATCGCGCCACGCGTGGATAGACCTCAATAAACAATGAACTAGCGAAGAATTTAAGTGAAGATAAGCTATGAATAAAGTATAGTGAATATTTGGAGTGTTTGTTGAAATAATAACATTTATTAATTGTTATTGAAATATAATTAGTTCATATTCCAACATTTAGATATTAAATAAATAAATCAAATCAAAACACAATTCTATTTTAATTGTAACCACTAAGGGCCGATTTCTGAAAGCTTAGCCGAGTTTAATCTTTTGGTTAAACTCGGTTACAATATAACTATCTTATAAGTAACCATAGCAACCATTTTCTAACTATTTGGTTATAGTTAATTAAGCTTTTAGAAACCGGCCCTTAAAAATACAGTAACTGCATAAGCATAGGAAATATAACTATATTCTTTGGTAGTATTTCTTTCGTTTGCCCATTCTATATGTATAAGTTGATCTATTTATAAATTTTAATACACCATTTTCATTATTCACATTACAAAGAGTATGTAAATTACCCAATTTTTTATATATAACGTAACATATTAATACTATTTAAATGGCAATAGAGAAACTAATAAAGAAAAAGCAAGAAAACTACTAAAAAGCCATTGAATACTACATTTTTAGTTTGCTTTATCATGAGTAATGTTAAGGGTGAGATCATTAAGGAATGTGAAATTTATAGCTTTAGAGAGGATTTTGATGACAGAAGATAATTCGGTAAATCTTTAAGGTTTATATTTAAACAATCTATATCTACAAAGATAAAAATTAAAATAGGAAAATATAACTAAAATATTAGATTAAGAAAGCGAAAAATATACTTTCTAAAAAATACATTTAAGTGTTAAATGCAGTTTTGGTTAGACAAGGATAGCAACTGAAAATTATTACTATTTTATTCTTCGTTATTTTTCAGGTTTCCGTAAATCTGCTACAAATAAATATAATTGCAGTGTCTGGTAAAGTCTTATTTTTAAACTATGGCATCGTTTTAAATTCTTTGAGCAAAAATCGCTATCTGTGATTGGCTTGCAAAAATTGTAAACATGCTACTATACCAATCAATCTTATTGCTCAAATTCGAAGCGAATATTAGAATTATTCAGAGAAGGCAATCAAAAGAAGGCAGTTTTACTAACATTTCATCCAAGGCTGCAAGCACTCGTAGATACCGGGCGATTTCGTAAAATACTCGTTGAAATTTGTGTATTTAATTTTCCGTACAAGGTATACAAATGAAATCAGAGCATAAGCTGTATATCGTACGAGATACTTTTTTCAAATTTTTTCTCACCATTGACTGGTGCACTGTTATTTTGGAGTTAAGGCAAAATTCAAACAAATTATATTTTTTCAAGTCCATTTTGTAATTTATTATTCAAGAAATCAATTAATTTTTAACTTTTTGACAGTGATAGCATTTATTTGTTACTTATTCGCTGCTTGACTACCGAATAACTTATCACCCAAATAGTAGTTTTTTTTTTTTTATTATTATTTATAGGCCTTTGCTGCTGGGGCAATTAGTAAGGACAATTTTTATTTGAGAAAATTTGCATGCCTGAACGGGATTCGAACCCGAGACCTTCGCAACGCAGAGCACATGTGTTACCACTACGCTACGCCGGTCGGAGATAGTATAGTTTATTCGTAGGAATAACTTTATCTGAAGGTGGAAAGACGTTGTATTGTTTTTATCTATCAGATAACGTTACTAGCCACTTTATCTGAAGGTGGAAAGACCGGGCCTTAAACATATTTTAATTATACTGGCATTATGCCTTGGTGATATGGTCTTGTTGAAACCACACTTCACCTGGAATATTTAGTGCATTTAATGCAGGTATTGCTCTTTTTCTAACAAATCCAGATATTTTTGAGCAGTAAGGTTTCCGTCTATAAAAAAATTGATGTGAAGTGTGAATTTTCACACATTTCAGGGTTTTGCAGATATTTAGTAAGTGAATGATGATTATTTAGGATGCGAAAACAAATTTTATATTAAAATATTTTTTTTGTTAATTTTAATTCGAACGCCTAATACCATTATTTAGGTTTCTAAATATGTGCAGTATTTTTTTTTTTATATATAGCAAGGTTCATTAAGAATTTAAAAAATTGCGCCTATGGCTTCCATTGGTTGTTATAAGTGCCGCCCCTCTGATTTCGTGTACATTGAAACAGAATTCAATTATAATTTAAACAATTTCCACTGGCTATTAAATTTACGCTTTTAAAAATTAAATGCAACATTTGCCAAAATATAACTAGAATTTTGAAAAATGAATTTAAACAATATAAAAATTTAAAAAAAAAAAAACAAAAAATAATATAGTTTCTTCTCCCAGGGTTCGATCCCTTTCGGATCGGGTTACTTGCGTGAAAAATCAGCGTCTAATACCACTAGACCAGCACACACGTTACAGTGTGGCGTGTTACAAAGCTATAACTTGTGTACATTATTAGCCAAAAATCACAAAAAATGCGTTTTTTTCCAAAAACCTAATCTGATCAAAAATTCCTGTTGAACTATTTCGGTTCACACCAATGTACACTACTTAGAAATTTTCAGATTTTTAGTTTAAACCATCAGGGCTACAGGGTGTGGGACAAAAAAATTTTTGCACAATTTTGGCAAAAATCGCTTCAAAATAATTTATTTTGCAAAAATAAAAATTGCACATATTTGTTTATATTTTTAGGAGGATATGTTTTTTAGATGTTTTAGTATTTTTCCTATGTGCGGGTCAAAGAGTTGTATAAGCATGCCAAATTTCAACTCTCTAGGTTTAGCCGTTTGGCTACAATTTTTACCGAACATACAGACAGACAGACGACAAAATGACGGTATAAGGGTTTTTTGGTCATACCTACAAAACCCTAAAAAGGACCAATCATAACCACTCCTACCAAACCTGCCCAAACGTTCACCTTTTCTGACCGTTGTGTTCTGGTAGTATTACATAAATGAAGACTGTTGAAGCACTAGGAGAAGAATGATCAGGAAATGTTTCGGTAAATAAATCGGCAACTTGCCTTAAGGCGGCGCATAACCCTATAGATTTTTAGTTTCCTATACAAGACTAACATACCTGAAATAAAATTAGTACTAATTATACATCAAATTTTGCAGCAATTTTTTCTCTATCTAATAGGATATTTTTAATTTCAAACAAATTTGTAATAAAAATTTTATCGCTCAATAACTTAATTATAAGCATGAGGTAACAAGTTTCTGTAATTTTTTAAATATATTAGTGAGCTTCAAATAACTCTTAAATTTAGATGTCTAGATGGAGAAATGTTTAAACAATACGTCAATATTTTTTTCGATATGATTGTTTATTTTATATTCGAATAATGTATATGAAACTCATAGTTTATATCTTACCAATGTTATTTTTTAGTTCGAGTTTATACCACAGATGGTGCTGCGATCGATATTTAGTGAAGTCAGAATTTTTTGTACGTAGTAATATATAGTAAACGCCCACTAGTTTACTATCCTTTTCTAATTCATTGATGTAACCCTCTCTACATTTTTTCTTACAGTTCCAAACATCGGTAAGCATATTGAAAATGAAATACTGATTTTCTGACATTTTATTTAGTTTTATTCATAATTAGTTTCTTTAAATTTATTCTACAATTTTAAATGAAATTAGTTAGATGTATATTAATTAATTATTTGTTATTATTTTTTTTATTATTAATAAGATAAAACTTGGTTTAGTACTAACATATTATACCAATATTATAAAAGCATTCAATTATAATTATAATACACGAAATAAAAATTCTTTTACATTAAATCTAAAAAATACTACAGCAGCACAGAATTATTTATTTTTTAAGGTAATTTATAATAAGTTACTTTAGTATAAGAGAAATAGGTAGAACAAGACAATTTAAATTTAAATTAAAAAAACTATTATTTAGAAAAATAATAAAAATTAATTTTTTACTATTAATTGGACGTTGTAACTGCATCTTTTAGAATAAGATTGATCATATCATTTGTTCAGAATTATTTTTAAATATTTTATATGAAATCTATACCTAATGGATTTACATTGTATTATTTATTCTGTTTATTTAGCAAATTCTAAATAAAGTTTAATCTAATCTAATATATTTTCAGAATTTTAATGAATTTCAATTATTGTTATGCACAATATTTGAATCTTTTCTTCATTCTAAACTTTTTTATATAAATATACCTACATTTTTGTTGTTAGCTATATAAATTATAAGTGAGATATTATAAGATGTACGTAGCGACACCACGCCCCCAAAAATTCATCTTATTACAAAAATCTTTGAATTGAAAATAAGCGTTTTTTAATTTTATACATCTTTTATTAAAAAATGATGACATTTTTACATCAAATATATTGCCAGTGTTGTCGAATGAATAATTCTTCTAGAATGTCACATGAATTATATTTTACACGGATTCAAAGGGTTTGTGGCACATTTCTTGCAGTAACATTAATATCTTATCACAACCGTAAAGTTCTCAAGAGTTTCTTCTAGAAAACATCATTTTCGTGAAGAACACATGTACAAAGGGGCATTACATTCTTAACAAATATAATAGTTTTCAACGAAAGTTCTAAACTAGGAATAATCAGTCGAAAGAAGTATTGACGTAGATATAATTTGAATATACGAGTTTACAAAAAATTAAATAAAAAAAAAAAATGAATATTTCTACAAAAAAAATATTTGAATTTAAAAATTACAGAACATTAATCTCTGGTATCTTATTATTAAAAAATTATTAATATTTATCACTACTGTTAAATTAAAAAAAAAAACTTTGTTGTTTATAATTAGTTATAAGCCTATTCGCCATTTTCCGAAGCTGCACTTTTTGTACTGTATGTACCATGAATTCAATAAGAAATTATATAAGGGTTGGCTATGGAAAAATAAAATAATATCTACTGCAAGCTTTATAAAACAATATAAACTTATGACAACAACAACAGTGATGACAGTTAATTAATTCTAAAGTTTGCTGTTGACATTACTTTTATTTTCCATAGCCAACCCTTATGTAATTTTTTTTTGAACTCATGGTATATTCGGCACTTAGTAATTTTTATCAAATATCCGGGACAAAATGACAAACTGGCCGGGACGCCGGGACCATACCTTCAAACCGGGACAGTCCCGGTCAAACCGGGCCTGGGTATAATATCTGAAGAAAAGATATAAAATATAGGGACTTTGTTTGAATTTCTCGGCGCTTGGTCC
Organism: Liopterus haemorrhoidalis; assembly: GCA_963971575.1. Lineage (NCBI taxonomy): Eukaryota > Metazoa > Arthropoda > Insecta > Coleoptera > Dytiscidae > Liopterus > Liopterus haemorrhoidalis. The sequence goes on from OZ020611.1 coordinate 212,759,363, forward strand.
TCGTAAACGATATGTGAGTAAAAAAGACCTAATTTAATAAAAATTGGGAACTATAACTTTTTTACCAGTTTACAAACAATAATAAGTTGTCTATTTATTATGATTGTGAAAGATGATATTTTTATAAGTAACTAAATATAAATAAACAGTTACCTTATGCATAGAAAAATATTTATATTTGAAAACTTCAACAGCCGTAATTACTTCTGTCAACAATTGCTTTTTATTATGAGCATCGAGATAAGAGAATTCCAAATATATTGTTTATTTTTAATACATTGTTTGCCTTCAGTTGTAAAGTAAAATACCTGTAGAATTTTTCCGTTTCACATCAGTGTGCATTACATGAAATAATGCAAAAATATTTGACATAATCCCGACAAAATGGCGTTTTTTTTTTCAATAATATCTAGTAATTTTCGTGTAATTTTAGAATTTTCAATATTTGTCTTACTTAGGAATCATAGAATGAAATTAAATATAAATGTATACAAATAAAAATAATATATAAATGTATATGTACTAAATTAAGTAAAATGTAGGAAATTCATTTAATTTAAAATATTTATTATATTACATTCTATCGATCTTGACTTTGAGCAATCATTGTCACGTTGCAGATAAAAGAAGTAAAGGTTTATAATCATCTTTTTCATTTGTTTTACCAGATACAATTAACTACTCAGTAGCATTCAGCTTAGATGCAAGCAATATAGATATAGAGTGGCCATCTTTTCAAAACAAACAAATATCACAATAGATATTTTAAAATATTCTATTGTGACGTAATATTACTCTTATTGGTTGATGTACTTATGAATGAAATATAGACACTCCCATTTGACTTCGATACTAACTACATCTATCGGACTAGAAACAGATGTGTCACCCACTTGCCTGACCTTAAACTAAAATTTCTACTCTACTACTTCATTAATTTTACTCGTTCCCGAACTTTTTATTTTTAAGCAAATGTAATTTAAAACTGTTACTATAAGCTATTTCAAATGTTTAGATGGAACTGCTTTCAATCAACGGTTGTTATAAAAGTAAAACCTCTATGTTTTATGATAAAATAAACTCACGGTATAAACCAATCATTACTTAACACTTGCCAGAAAACAAAAAATTGATGATTACTAGTCATTAGAATCTCTTACTTCTCCACTTAATTATATTTTCGCAAAAGCAAGCGAATTTCACGCAGGACATGTATCAAATTTTTCTAAACACGCGGTTTAGTAAATATTTAAGGATTAATGCCAGTTGCTATCCTTGCATACAATACCGGATAAACTGTAGCGAAAAGGAACATTTGCTCCAGAATCTTTTATTTAAAGATCCAAAGTCAACAAGAGAAGGAAGGGTAGATATCTGCTACAATCACACTTATTGGTATATTTCACAACCGTGCTACAAGGCTTACAGGTTTTAAATCCGGCATTGCATGAATTTAACCAATTTTTTTAAATGCAGTATTTTGTGCGAGTTTTTATCGAAAAAAAAAAAAATAATAATATCAATCTGTATTCTCTAAGACAGGGGTTCTTAAACTTATGTAGTCCGCGGACCCCCTCTTCAATAACTTTTTTTTTTGCGGACCCTATCCCAATCCTAGGCATATTACTTCGTTCTTGAGACTTACTTTCTGGCTCAATAATCTCATAGGCACTACGTTATAATAAGTATTGGTAAAAATGTATCGCTGGTTATTTTAATAAATGGTCTGGCGCATTTATAGAGATGAACATTTTTATTAGCATATAGAATAAAAAACATAAAATGAATAAAAATAGTAGTAAAAAGAATTAAAAAAAGTTAAAAATTATAATACGTTTAACTCGTACATTTCTTGGTCAAATATTAGTTAAAATAGATCTTACTATAATATGTTTTTTGTAAATAATTTGCAGTTGAATAAAAATAATTAAGTTTTTACAAATTATTGTTTAGTTATGTTAATAACTAGTTAGATAACAACAAATACAAAAAGTCTTGACCATGTAGGATTTTTAGTAAATGAGTTATTTGAATAAAAGCGAGGTTAATGTTCCGTATAAGTCCACCACACATAACTCGTCAGACAGAACGTGTATGCTAGTTGGAATGAGATTTGGTCTTGACGACGCGCCGCCCCTTTCTTTCAAAACATAACATTTACGATTCACTTTATCTTTTCCAATATTTTTATTCAAAACTGAAATCTGAATAAGTACTTGATAGTTATCCGTTCCGAAATCCAAGCAATTATGTAATAAGTGTTTCCATTTAGCTCCTATTAACGTTTTTAAAGAAAAACTTGAATGATAAAATTTCAGTATTTATACGCTTTAGGTCACATTTAAATGGTTTAAATTAGATTTATACTACACATATTTTGAAGAATATTAACATTATTAAAAGAGAGGATCCTCAAAAATATTAATATATTCCGACCTACCAGTTTTATGTCTGAAATAGAACATTCCGTTTTTCGTCGCATTCATAGGTGCTAAATTATGTAAATGTATTAAAAATGTATAAAGCATTTATATATCTTCACTATATGCAAACAATCAATGATAAAACTAATTAGGTTAGGATTAGTTAGCAAAAATTTCAGACAGAAAAAACTTAAACTTGCTAGACGTGTATAAACATAAGGAATTTTTACCTGTTTCCAATGAGATTTATAGGAAACGTATTTTGAAAAACATTAACTTCATAAAGAGTTCCAAAATTATCAGTTACATATATTCGAACGTTCCTTGTGTTGGAAACCATATTTTTCTGCCAACTAGAGATGCATGAATGATTACTATTGGCTCCCCACTCTTACGACCATGCCTTCTCGTTTCTAACGTTATAATATAATTCATTCTAAGCATACAAGCCTAGTTGCGGTGGACTAATACGGAACATTATCCAAAAGCGAAAAGTTGGGGGATGTAAAGTTAATGTCAACATTGTTTCGCGGACCCCCGGTAATAGCTACGTGGATCCCAGTTTAAGAACCGCTGGTCTCAGAGATGCCTTAATTTTTATTAGCAACTAAAGAAAAAGTGCATAACAATAGAAAAATCATGTTCTTAAATTTTCTTGTAATTTATAATCTAAAAACACTGGGCTGCACCAATAAAATCAGTTATATTATTAAATATCACATTTTAAATATATTACATACGAAAAATTAAAATAAAACTTGGAACAATACATTATTTAAGAGCATATTTTAGTAGATTAATCGTAGGATTTTATAATTTAAAAACATTATTTAAAAAATTGCTCCTTCCAAAATGATATGAACATGTTATGTTCCTTTTGTATCTCTGGACATTTTATTTGTACTCTACTTATTCTTAATTAAATGTTTTTAACTGCAGAAGATAAGATGCTAGACATTAAAGAAATAATTGTTTTCCTCAAGTGTATTTATATAGGGAAATAAATTTAAGATTGTAGCGCCGCGGTGGTCAATTTTGAAACGTAGGTAGGGGGTACTTAATGTTATTGTTACATAGCTTTGAAAGTAAAATTACAGGAATAAATATATTTTACAATATTTTGTGAACCTGTTTTACTATTTGTTCAACAAGTAAGTATATACAAATGTTTATAAAACCATTTTTTTTTTGCGTGAGTCGTCTCAAAAAATAAAAATAAAAAACTAGTTTCAAGTACGAGGGTGCGTTTTTATATTCGCGGAATGGAGGGGTTGCTGAGGAGCCGGGCTTGGTAAACCAATCGTAACGTCTAACTTGATGTCTTATTACTATATATACCGAACTGCATTATTATTCAATTAGTAGTATTCGAGTTATTGTCATTTACACGTCAGAATATGAAGAGATTTTCAACATGAGTAAAGTCGAACATCGTGCCGTTATAAAGTTCTTAACAAAACAAGGAAAACCAGTGCAAACGATTATAAAAGATATGTCAGCGGTTTACCAGGACTCTTGTCCTGGTAAAACCATGATATATAAGTGACATAACCTGTTTAAGCAAGGCAGAGAATCCCTGGAAGACGATCCTCGCCCTGGACGTCCCATCGAGGTGACCACGCCAAAACTTGTGGAAAAAGTTGAAAATTTACTATTGGAAGATGCCGGTTTGAAAAAGAAACAACTTGCAGAAATGGTTGGATTATCAGATACAACCATTTTTAAAGTTCTGCACGATCATCTCGGTATGACAAAGGTCTGTGCAAGATGGGTCCCGAGAATGCTAATGTCACTTCAAAAACACAAACGAATATGCCGTTCACGGGTGTTTTTGAAGCTCTGCAGTGAAGACCAGGATGGAGTATTAAGTCGCATTGTTACAGGAGATGAAGCGTGGGTTCATCACGATGAACCTGAATCCAAACAAGATTCAATGCAATGGCACAAAAAAGGTATACCCCCGCCAAAGAAGTTTAAAGTGCAACAGTCAGCTGGAAAGCTCATGGCGACCATATTTTGGGACACTGAAAGAATCCTGCTCATCGACTACAAAGAAAAGGGCGTCTCTAAAACGCGAGAATATTATGCCACACTTGTAGAACGATTAAGGGACTCCATCAAAAGAGAAGAGGAAAACTTGCAAAAGGTGTGCTGCTTTTGCACGACAACGCGCCCGTTCATCGTAGTCGAGTTGCACAAGCTGCCCTGCATAAGGCAGGTTTCCAGGAATTAAATCATCCACCTTACAGTCCAGACCTGGTCCCCAGCGATTACTATTTGTTCCCGAATATGAAGAAAGAACTTCGAGGAAAATTTTTTTCGTCCGATGATGGAGTAAAAGCTGCAGTTTCAGCGTATTTTGAAGACAAAAATGAATAATTTTTTTTCCCTGGTATAAATAAATTAATTACTGATCTGATAAATGTATTAGAGTTAAGGCAGAATACATTGAAAAAGAAAAATAATTCTTTGTTTTTATTTACCTTCCTTACCTCCCATTCCACGAATATAAAAACGCACCCTCGTATATAGATGGAATTAAAAATTCACGCGTTGTAAATGAAGGAAAGGAAGTGTAAGCAAATTTTCAACCAATGGCCCAACTTTTTTCCAAATTTTTCTTTTCTAATCCAAGCTTTACGACAATTTACAGCTTCCTCGATTCCAAATTTTGTTATAAATTTAACGTTGTCTGAAGTAGGTGGAAATCTGTGGAACGATAATTCAGGGTTCCTCTTTTTCCTTGACTTGCACATAGGTACACAACAATAAGATCTTTCCATTTTATTGGACTTTGCAAAAACAAATCGACCTAAACAAACTTAAACAGTATGACTAATGCCAACAACTTCTACTTTGAAGTAAGTCATTAAAAGTTCACCACTTAGAATCTGTCTTATCTGGAAATGCCGATATTTTAAATAACCCACTACGGAAATTTTATCGCCATAACCTATAACAATCACAAAATATAGTTTTTATTTTATTTTAGAGACGTGGCTTACGAAATAATGTTTTTATAAACATTTGTATATACTTTCTTGTTGATAAAATAGTAAAATAGATTCACAAAATATTGTTACAAGAACATTAAGTACCTTTTACCTAGTTTTCAAAATTGACCAGCGTGGCGCTACGATCTTAAATTTATTTCCCTATTGTGTATCTTAATAAAAGCCCTGAGTGGGCGTGAACTTCGTTGTATTCGTTTTGCAAGTACACTTAAGTTCATAATACGATCCACTCCGACTTCTGAATATACTGGTCGGGTACGATAATCGCTACGATTATCGTACACCGCCTATGTTTCAAATTAGTTCATACATTTTCCGGAGCTTTTGTTTGCTTAGACGTACTATATGATCTCAGAGCCGTACTGATTGACAAACCTTGTGCGCCGAAAACGCTCACTACGGCTCTGGATACATCTGTACGATGAAAATATGCACACATCCTATATTCTGTATTGTTTTTTTTTGTACCTCTACGAAGCAATTTAATAAATAACTACTTGTACTCTGGCTAACCTAAAGTGATAACATCACAATAAAATTAAATATAGTAGAGCCCCTCTTAGAAGTTAGCTTTTCAATGTCCGTCGAAAAGTGTAACATAGTCTTTATATCACTTGCACATTCATAGAAAGGTCTAATAAGATGTTTACACGATCATACGAGTTTGGATTCATAAATATACGGACACTGGTAATAGAACTTTATTTTTTTTTTAAATTAATAATAGTTAATTAACATGGTGCGCTAGCAACAGCTACTGTCGGGCTATCTCACACTGATTGGTGGAACACTGTACTGCGCAGAGAGTGACAGTATTATTAATGAGTGAGACATAAGTTGTGCCACCTGAGTACCATTGGGGAAAAAACGCATTTATACATTTAATACACACGAGCGCTTCCCAATTTACTCTGAAAATTAATTTTTGTGTGACTCTACCACCACGACTGCTACACGAATGCTATCGATACCCCATTTTTTTCGCTACTGCGCAACCGGCCAGCGTAAGTTAGCCAGACAGTACCTACATTTTACTGCCAACGTCTTTTCTAGTTCTGAAAGCTATCCTTTTATATACTTTTGGGAACCAGCTAGATCCCAAGCATCCGAATTTTCTTCAATCACTTGAAAATGATTTCGTTTTGATAAATTTGAACGCAAACGAACAAGACACACTTGCTTTGGTTTTCAGGATAAATTTTTAATAACGGTACATTGATAAATATTCAACACTGATTATTCCTTTTCCAAATTTTTATCCCACAACTACATAAAAAAAGTGGAGCAACCATCTCTCACCAAAAGATTTCTTGGAGATCAGAAATGTTAATTTCATTTTCAGTTGTTTCATTTGGCTTATATAGGTTGGTATCACTTTCCGAAAGAAAGAGAGATAATGGTGGGCCTCTAATAGATCTGAAATGTATGAGAGATGTGAATGAATTTTGTTTATATCTGTGATCTTTTCACTTGAATATTTTTCTAAAAATAATGATTTATTAACATTTTAGTGCGTTGCTCCAGCATTAGACGTCAGCATTTAAAAAATTAATAAAAATGCTGTACAGCAATCTAGAGAAGAAGTTGTCAGCAGCTCGAAAAAGAAACAATAAAAATTTAAACCATAAATTTTGCGACAAATCAGTTGGAAAGAACTGCTCGGCATCATAATTCACATTAGCTCCTTTCCTCCATAGGAAATATACGTTTTCAATCTCTTTTTCGAAGTAGTGGCATACAACCTAACTATTTTGACAATTAACGAACTGGCAACATAAGTTTTTCAACTGTGACGTCATCTCATTCTTATGTTGAATGGACTTTACATACTTATTTCTGTCCATAGCCAATTAGTTTATCTTTTTCATGCTCCATCGATACTTAGGGACATATGTTCATTAAAAAAATAGTTGGCTTTGGATTTTGTATGAAGTTATGTCGTAGACTACGTGTTAAAATTTGCACTCATAACCTTCTATATTATGAAAAGTAAACAAATATCATAACCCTGATAAAAAAAATTAATAACGAAACCAAAGTCAAGTTTAGTGCTACGAAAAACTGATTTAAACTGAGTAATATGGTCTATTGTTATAATCCGTCTCATTTTGTAATACGTAACTAGCAGGAAAAGATCATTTTTTATGTTGTATATTGACAATACATTTATAATATTATCATAGTATTGGTTCACACGGATACGCCAAAGTCTGTTTACACCGAAACAGTCACCAAAGTAACCAGATCTAGTTTCGTATTACAAATTGAGACGGATTATAACAATAGACCATATTACTGTATCGTCACATGCATGTGCTGCCATCTGAGAGCTGAGTCCTTTGGAAGTTTTTGACTGGTTTAAAATACATGTGACATTACTTTTGTTACCTTAATTTTATGAATATCTTCAATTTTGGAGCAAAAAATATGTATTTTTGATAAATATATATTAATATATACAGTCCAGATACTTTATATTATAGAATATTGATTTTATAAATATATTTATAAAATAAGGATTCGAAGATATATTTATAGCTTATGTTTTTAAATAATATGAAAATCGAAATATCTTTAGTATTTATTTAATGAAAACGAAAAACAATAATGGATAAAATAAAAACACATATTGTTCCTTCAAGCCATTTAGATATGGCATACACACTTATTGGTATGACACTAGCCATAATAACGATTATTACCGTAAAATCTTCAAAATTAACCTGCAAAATAATATTGTTCTGCAAAAATAAATACATATTAAATTATAATGTATAAAATAAGAATTTTAATAAACAAATATTGACTTGTAGTTTTGATGTGAAGCATTCTCTTACTTTAAAAACTTAATTTATATTTCCAAAATACAATTTAACAAAAAAACAACATTCTAAATTAAAATAAAAGGAATCCAACCGCGAGACGGCAGCACTGAATCCCATTTTGTGACGTAGTTACTAATATGGTCTATTAACCCTTACGTTACGGTGTCCTTTGGTTGCGGTGTGGGGTACAAATGTACCCCATTTTTATTTTATCGTAAATAAATAATTTATTAATAATTTGTATTCAGGTTTACTATGGAATATATATTAAACATGTTTTTTAGCTGAAATTACAATATTTTCAATTGCAATGTTTTCATACGTTCAACATTCATAAAATCCTGTTTCATACTAACCAACTAAATTTCTAGCAAAGCATAGTATACGCCCAACCTGATACGTCCGTCCTGTCCAACGTCCAGAATCAGACTGAAGCAGGTACTTAGCAGCCCTTTACTTAAAAATAACCAATAAAATTCATGAAAAATAAATTAATTAATATTAGGTGTTTAAAATAATAAATGAAAAAAATATTTACCTACATTGTTTCATAAGTAGGTAAATAAAGTATTTATGGTATTTATAAAACTCAAGAACGATTATTTTATTCAAATTTTGTGGGGTACATTTTAAGTAGCACCTCTCCGTAAGAGTTAACGAGATCTACCCAAATAGTTGAGGTTATGTAAAACAAACGTAAGCATAATAAAATATGTGTTGCCGTAAGAAACCAACATACATTAACTTTCCATGACCTGCTGCGAGTTATTTTTGTAATATGCAAGCGTTACATATAATCAATACCGCCAAAAAGCGGAGCCCTACTATATATTATGAAATTGTCATTTTACGGCGACCATTTAATACCTATATATAACAATATATTTGCTCTCTGGAACACATCAATATTCGTTCATTACAATACTAAGCTAAGCTATATTTTTATAATATCATTTAACAATAATATATCCATCAAAACTTTTCATGAACATCCTTTCAAATATTTGAATTCAACATCAAGATAGCTGTTTTTTACACTACAAAACATTAATATCGTTCCAAAAATTCTTAATTGACAAAATAAATGACATATTTTCAAATGTTAATATTTCTACTAGGTTGAAGATAAGGCTCAATATTATTCTTTTTATTATTATTAATTTAATAATGAAATATCTGCTTCGGCAAAATGTGGAAGATGTGTAAGGGTTACATTCATTGGGAACAATTGTGGAATATATAATAAGACAAACCTTTTCGTTAATCGATTCGTATTTCAGTAATTACCAGTTATCATTAGTGGTTAGTTCTCATAGTCGTTCGCATTTATCTTCAGGTACTGATAATGTAGGTCCACTAGAAAGACAAAAATAATAGTAGACAGTGCTAAAAACATGTGACAAAAAAAAAAATTGATGTGAAGTGTGAAATTTCACACATTTCAGGGTTTTGCAGGTATTTAGTAACTGATCGATGATTATTTGGGATGCCAAAACAAATTTTATGTCAAAATATTTTTTTATGAATTTTAATTCGAATGCCTAATATCATTATTTAAGTTTCTAAATATGTGCAGTATTTTTTTTTTTATATAGCAAGGTTTATTAAGATTTTGAAAATTGCGCCTATGTCTTCCATTGGTTGCTTAAGCCCCGCCCTCTAATTTCGTATACATTCAAACATAGAATTAAATTATAATTCCAACACTTCCTACTGGTTATTAAATTTACGCTTTTAAAAATTAAATGCAACATTTACCAAAATAATTTAAACAAAATAAAAATTAAAAAAAAAAAACAGAAAAATGAAATTTGACAGGAATCGAACTGTAGTTTGCAAATTACAAAGCAAATTCGAAACGCACTACGCTACGAGCGCTTACTTATCTACTGTGTTACATAGCGAATTAAATATTTAACATATTTTAGTTAAAAACAAAAAATGTGTTATTTTCCGAAAACATATTCTGATCAAAAATTTCTGTTGTACTATTCCGATTCACACCAATGTACATTACTTAGAAATTTTTCAGATTTTTAGTTTAGACCATCTGGGCTACAGGGTGTGGGACAAAATTTTTTTTGCATAATTTTGGCTAAAATCGCTTCAAAATAATTTATTTTGCAAAAATAAAAATTTGATCGTTAATCCACGTACCAAGGGCTTTCATTTGATACCCTACTCAGAATTATAAAAAAATGTTTTTTTTTTTCGATGAGCACATATTTGTTTATATTTTTAGGGGGATGTGTTTTTTAGATGTTTGAGTATTTTTCTTATGTGCGGGTCAAAGAGTTGTATAAGCATGCCAAATTTCAACTCTCTAGGTTTAGCCGTTTGGCTACAATTTTTACCGAACAGATAGACAGACAGACAGACAGACAGACAGACGACAAAATGACGGTAAAACGGTTTTTTGGTCATACCTACAAAACCCTAAAAAAAAAACAAAGTATAGAATAAGTCAGTGGTCTTCAACCTTCTTACATCTGCGGAACCCTACAGTTTAAATGCTATTTCTTTGAAACCCCAAAGCAAAAAGCCAAAATAGGCAGTCTTTTTTTAATATTAAGATCAAACGTTTTATAATAATAGTTTATATGTTTATTATTGTTTTAGTCTTAATCAAAATTGATATTTTATAGCTGACTATATTTCTATATTTTTTTAAAATTTAGGTACGCAATACCTATCTAATATAATTTAATGCAAATTATAAATAAAAATTGAATCGGATATTTAGCGACATGCTGTTTTTATTCTTGCTTTTTTATTTATTATAAACATTGATTAGTAATCATTATAAACATACCATAAAATCGAAGTAATATAGTAATTTATAAACATAAAATCCAATAATACAGTACAAAGTACATATTTAAATGGTAGGTGATATGAGAAGTAAATAATAATCACTACTCAACAAATTTGAACTTTTTGTCCAGTAAAATTAGCTGTTTTGGAATAAATACTAATAACGAAAATGGTGATTAAGAAATTAGTAGCAACCTCAGGTAAAATACCACTGGATTAGGAGAATCAACATGTATTATTTTCGGCTAAAGTTGAAAGTTCCATTACGAATTTTTTAGATCTGTTTGGTTCCGAATCATAATAAAACAGAGCAGTTAATCCAATTAATAGAAATGGTAATAGCAATATGTTGAAACTGTGGGCAATGGAATACGAATGATACATAATAGCGCAGAAGAGCTGGTTCATCGAAAGGTAACAATGAAGGGACGACGATTCTATACTATAAAAAAGATCGACAATTTCGGGTTAGGCTGTTAATGCCTTATAAAAACTTACACGACCAACAAATAGTAAAATTAATTATACTAATATATACTATACTTACAAATTTCTTCAGAATAAACAGTAATAAAAAATATTTATAAAACTTACCTTTCTAATTCATGTTGCAAATCTAACATGATGCTATGGCATTGTCCGTAGAACTGTATTTGTGATTCCACAAACTCATGTAGATACCGCAGATGACTGGCATGGGAACTGCTAATTCCTTCTAGCAAGAGCTTCGTGATTTCAGTTTGCCGGTCGAATTCTGACTGTGCTACTCTCAAATCCCGTTCAGCCTACATACAAAAAATAAATAAAATATCAGCAAAAGATTCACCCAAACTTTTCATCTGTGTGAATATTAAAAAAAAATCATATTGCATTACAAATCAACTATTCAATATCGGGTGTTCACAATGGTACCTAGCCAAATTCGTACATACATATATAAGTCTGAGAGACATCATTAACAATATCAAAAATCACATACAATTTTTTTTCGATTTGACCTATTACTAATTACCGCGTTTGGTTACGATTTTATTGAAGAAGAAAACTGTTTTCAAAACTAACTTAATAGATACCTAGATTGGTAGATACGTAGATTGGTCTATTCGATTACTATGAAATGACGTCATACTTGGTTAACTTAGTTGCCAATGTTAGAATGCAATGTAAGTAACATGCAAACAGTACTGAGTCGTTACATTTGACTCTCAAATGTTGGTAGTCCTTTCCTACGTAAAGGACTTCTTAAACAGCATTTCTGAATAATAAAATATTTCACCTCTTTTTTATAACTATATCATAATTCACAGTAGCTAATTTACTCCCTCGGAAATATAAGTATTCAACCTTTTTACCGACCATCAACATATATGTATAAGGGAGGTATTGTGATCATACCGATTTTGACATTTCGAGATTACGATGGATCTCCCCGAATTGAGGTCCCTACATAACGTTTTGACTATTTTTAACATGATATCCGTCGGTCTGTCTGTCCGTCCGTTTGTCTGTCTGTGTCTGTCCGTATGTCTGTCTGTCTGTCCGTCTGTGTACACGTGCAGAGCAAATTCGGCTGAAAGGATTTTTATGAAACTACATATTTAAGCTTCTGCCATCAATGGCACGAGTTGATCAAATTTTGGTAAAAATCGGTTGACTAAAAATGGTAGTTTACTCGTGTCGATTTTAAGATTTTTGTGAATATGTCACAACAGAAAAATATTTCGAAAAAAATTATTGAACAAAAGTTGCTATAAAAGCAATAACTAATAACTTTTATTTGAGACATTTTTTGATAAAACGAAATATTTCAAATAATTTCTGTAAATTTTTCGAAATTTTTTCCAGCTCTCAATTTTTTCATACTTATATGTAATGTTTCCATGGTCATGATAAATAATATCTCTGTTAGAAAATATTAGGCAAAGTTATTTCTACTCTGCTGCTAGAATGTATTTTATATAAGTACTTTACGATGGTGGTCGGTCCTGTGGTGGCCACAGCTGATTTTTTTAAAAGCAGTTGATTATTATATAAGTTTGTAAACAGCAGCAGTTGATAATTGACATTTGTAAACAAATAACAACTGGAAGCACAACAAATTTCTCAATTACGACGCCATTCCATACTTATAATTAATGAACTTTAAAGTAATCATTCGGGTGGTCACAAAGGGATCAAATGGTGGAAAATTTTTAAAATGTCGGCTTTGGTAGCATAGAGGTAGCGCTTTCACTTAATATCGAAACTTCTGCACGATTCAAATTAATGTCGACGACAAATATTATGAAATGAGTAAAATCAGAAATATTAAGTAAACATAACGTAAAAAAAAAAAACTATGGAATTCTGTAGTTTTCCCCCTAAAAAATAAAAGAAATATATCCCTAAAATTTTAGGGAACTTAAAGAACTCAAATACAATTATTAAATTTACAACCACAATTCGTTACTATTTACTTAAATGTACCTTTTACTTAACACATTTATCTTTTTCGTCACCATAATACTGTTTTAAGGCTGCACTCAAAAAACGTTGCTAACAGACTTCTTACATGAAACTAAAAAAATTCTATTTTTTACTTTTGATTTTTGAACATTAATTTCTTGATTTTATTGGGAATTTCATTGAGTATTCTTTGACCATTTTGATGAGAATTTATATGGGTCCCCATTTTCTGTCTAAAAATTTGAAAAACAAAAAACAAATCAGTAATGTATATTTACTGATTTGTTGATTAATGATCTCATTTAGCGGAATTTCGTTTAACGTTATCAGATCTACAAATACATGTTGTGCGTTATTCGAAATCTTATTGTACTGCGTTGATGGAAAATTAACGACGATTATTTTGGAGGGTTTATTTTGTGTTGTAAAATGGCGCTTGCTTTATGTAATAATTATAAAAATATTCTTGTGTTTTTAGGTGAAAAAAATGCGTGTCGAAATCATATTCATGTTCGTCATATAATGCTCTACCAGTTAGAAAAAGATGGAAAGCGGGACAGTCATTTCACGATCTCAACGAGCTTTTCGGCAAAGAAACAATCAGTCAGAAACAAATTGAAAGAGAGTTCCACAAGTTCAAATCGGGTGACACAAATCTTAAATATGATGAAGGAAGAAAACGGCCATCCGATTTCGACGATTAGGCACTTTTGCCAGCCGTGGAAGAGGATGATAGTATGACAACCCGGCTACTGGCCGAAAACTTCAATGTCGACCAATCTACGATCCTCCGTCGCCTAAAAAAGATTGGAAAGGTGTGGAAATTGGCTGGATGGGTGCCTCGCGAACTCTTCGACAACAACAAAGCCGATCGTGTTCGAATTTTCACCGAATCGCTGCAGTGAAACGATCAATCATCATTTTTTAAGAATCTTGCCACTGGTGATGAATCGGGTTGCTCTTCAATAACGTCAAAAGAAATTGTGTGTATCTCCGGGTGAAACACCGAAAGGAATAGCAAAAGGTGCCCACAGTAGGGGACGGTTTCTGAAAGCTTATGGTCTATTACAAATAGACCGGGAGCTCATGACATTTTTGGTCTCCGATTTCATACAGCATGCCTTTTGGAGAGAATATTTACCCTGTGACAGCAAAAAAGGGATGGTACTAAACCCCTGCACGCTTTCCGGTCATAGGGAAAATTGCATTTCCACTTGCACAAAATTTTTGTGTTTTTCTCTGACTTAATATTGCTTGCCCTTTTGTCAAAAGAAAGCTATAACAAATTTAAAGTCTTTTAATTATAGGCATGCTGTATGAAAACGCGGAAAATTATATTTTTTTATTACAAGATCACATGACCGTTTGAGCCCTTTGGGACCCTCCGAATCGCATGCATATATTTAAAAGCCTTTAAATTTGTTATAACTTTCTTTTGACAAAAGGGCAAGCAATATTAAATCAGAGAAAAGCACAAAAATGTTGTGTTTAAGTGGAAATGCAATTTTCCCCATGACCGGAAAGCGTGCAGGGGTTTAGTACCATCCTTTTTTGTTGTCACAGGGTAAATATTCTCTCCTCCAAAAGGCATGCTGTATGAAATCGGAGACCAAAAAGTGTCATGAGCTCCCGGTCTAAAATTTAAAAAAAGTAGATAGCGCTGCGAACCGAGTACGATTTATACTGGACAAATACAGTATAGTGGAAAATTTAAAATAAGTTACAACTAGGGCATGGGCGTAGTAAATGGGTTAGCAAGTGATTTTTTTTTTAATTTAAAAAAGGTTAATAAGATATTGAAATAAACAAGGCAGATAATACACTTACGTTATTTATACCACATAAATTCAGTTTAATGGGGAATTTGAAAAAGTTAAAAAAATATTAATTTTAAAAATTATGTACTATATATAAAAAGAGATTTGGCTAAGAGTTTAAATAAAGCAATAAAACAAACAATATATCTTCAGAGCTAAAGTTTCTTATTTAAATATTTATTGTAAATAAAAATTAAAAATATATGTATATATGAAGGTCTAAAAATTATATCAACAACTCCTTCTTTCGGCACAATCAGCTGGGCTGTCTTTGGGCCTCACATTAGTCCTCTATCTTGATCTGTTAATTGTCAAATATAAAAAAATATTTATATGTCAGATAGCCTAAAAAATATATAACTGTGTAAAAACAAATTACATGGAGAATTTTCTCCATAAAATCTACGCCAAGAATATAAATAAAAGTCTAAATATGTAAATAATAACAAAATATATGAAAAAAATTAATTAATATAAATAATATATATTTCCAATGTACGACACTGTCAACATCTGTCAACTTGGACTAAAAACAATATTTTAACTAGGGTGACCATTCGTCCCGCATTTTGTAACTTGTATTTGAGGAAATGAGAACCTTTTTTTTTTGCTCTTCACTCTGATTTGGGAGGTGAGGACCTTTTTTTTGCTCTTCACTTGGATTTGGGAGATGAGGACCTTTATTTTTTGCTCCATCCACCATTGCCTTCTTAAGAAAATGGTCACCCTAATTTTAACAGTGTAATAGGGATGACGATCTAAACCAATCCGAAACAAGGACAAAAAGCTCCATCTTCTTTCACAAATTTTTCTATTTTGAAATAGACCATAGTTAATTATAACCAAATGGTTGCTTTGGTTACTTATGAGTTTGTTATATTGTAACCGAGTTTAACCAAAAGATTAAACTCGGCTAAGCTTTCAGAAAGCTGTCCTAAGGCAATGTGGTGCTGCGTATGGTGGGACAGGAACGGAATCTTCCATTAGGAGATCATTGCAAACGGCATTAGCTTTTGAAGGAATGAAGATGATGAGCGTCAAAAGTGGCGGATTCCGGACAAAAACGGCAAACATCAACAGCGACGTCTATCTGGCACAGCTCAATCGTCTCCATACAACAATAGATCGTCTCCATACAACAATAGATCGTCTCCATACAGCAATTTTTTTGTTGAATAAACTTGTATACAAAAAAATCGTCGTTAATTTTGCATCAAGCCAATATTATATCAAAGTGTAACATTTTGGGATAACAAATTGTATATAGTTGGTAACATTGTTGATACATTTAAAAATTTCATTAATCATAAGTTGTTTTTAAGTAAACATTTCAAATTGTTTGTAAACATTTTTTATAAAACATAAAAAAAGTTTAGATAATACTTTAAATGTTTTTCTGTTTACATATTTAAAACCAACAAATTCTAATAATAGTTTATCTCATTATTATCTAGAATAATCATGAGATAAAGCAAGCCAATTAACGTGCAATCTAAACAATTTCTAACCACTTATTTACAAAAGCAATTTTTCAAAGCATCTATTTCTTTCAGACATTGAATTTTGGAACTACAGAAGGAAGTCTTCGTAATACCTGCTCAAGTAATACTTCCGGAGAAAGTCCTTCTTTCTTCAATGTAGCATTAAAGAGTTTTATTTTAATTAATTATTTTGTTAATAACATAAATAATGGTGATAATAGCTAAGAGTTAATAAAAATTAACTTCAACTCACAGCTTGTTGTCCTATCATGCTCCTTGCTTTCCGTACACGATTTTTACACGCATCTAGATCTAACCTACAAGAAAAAACAAAATATAATAATAATCCCTAATTCTTGACCTAACAGAAATTAAATTACACTAGCTGATGTACCCATACTTCATATGGTTTTTGTTAAATAAATATGTTAATAAATGAGATATTTAAAACGTATATACAGTGGATGGCCAAATTATTAGGGACAGCACACCCCCCTTTGTAATTTTCAAGTTTAAATGCATTTTGTGAGAAAATAAATTGTTTTTAAATCATTTTTCTTCTATATTCTTGTTGCTGGTATCATTATTATTTTAAAAAGCGGGAGATCGCCAAAGAAATCATTACCACCAAGCGGCAATTTATAGAAACCCTTATCAGAGAGTGGCATCACAACCCCAATCTCCGACACAACGCAAAAGTCTGCATAGAAAGCATGCCCAAACGCCTGGAAGCCGCAATCGCAGCAAAGGGTGGCTTATGGCATATTACACAATATTAAGATTTTACTTAATTTGTTAAATTAACACTTTTTATACAAAAATAAATTATTATGAATAAGCAATTATGTCGTTTTATATTCTAAATAAAGCACTCTAATGAATAAAAATAAATACGAGACCCAAAGCCACTTATTTCCTCATTAAATTCATTTGAAAATTACAAAAAATCTGCACTGTCCCTAATAATTTGGCCACCCACTGTATATAGCGCAAACTTCTACGTACCTTTTACTTTCTAGTAATGCTTTTTCTTTTATAATAGTTTTCATTTCACCATCCAAAAATTTTCTTAATGGTTCCGTATAACATAATCCAGCCGATCCAATGAAATCTCTCTCCGTCTGTCCCAATTTTAATTCACACTGCCCAACCTTAATCAACACGTTTCCATAATTAGTTCCTGGACCAAATATATTCCCAGCTTCAATCATATCTGAACCGAGATATTCCAAATTACTCAAACGGTTAGGTCTTTTCTTTTCTATTTTTTCATAAATAAAATCTTCTACTCTATTTCCAGGATTTGGAATAAGAACAGCTTCTGTGTCACGTAATATTTTTTCTGTCCATTGTTTTGTTATATCAGCACGATCTGATAAATTTTCAAATTGAGCATCAAGTTCTGTTTTCTCTGACGTTCCTAACTTTTCTTCCGTTAACTGAAAGTAAGAAAAAAACAATTTTATAATTGGCAAATCACTAAAATTGCGTATTCTTATCATAGTATAATATTTACAGTTTGGTTACATTAGGTGATTCATAGATGTACTTATGATTCATTTCCTTAACATTTTGAACAAAGTTTCTATCACAATTTTTATCAAAATTATTTTATAAACAATTACTTTAAAAAGGGGATTTGACACTTTACTTAGAAAAACAGCAAAATATTATTATTGAAATATTCCGAATGTTATTTTAAAATACCTGCAGTGTTTTGAAAGGGTGTTAAATTAAAGTATTTTACCTGCACAACTCGGCTTAACGCTGATCCAGCGTCTTTAACTAATTTTTTAACATTAAAATCCATTGTAAAAATACTTATTTCAACAAATTTCGATTTTGACGTTTCTATTGATTATTTTGAACAACTTCACGTTGGTCTTTTTGTTTGTCATATAACAAGACAGTGTTCCCAACTGTATTGAAATAAATACATGTTATTTTTCAAAAGTAGTACCAACTCAAAATATAATTCAATTCACGAAATTGTCACGAACTCAATGTTTGACGATTGAAGTGGGCTTTTGCTAAACAAAAGTATCAAAAGCCTCATTCAATAGTTAAAAGTTACCTTTTCTTATACTGTTTTCAGTGATGGGCGTTTACATGTAAACTTTTATTGTTTACGTTTACGTGTAAACTTATGTAAACAATTGGTAAACTTGTCAACAATGTAAACAATGTAAACTTTGTAAACTGTCAAATAATGAGGTTAGTTTTAGTTATTTAATACGAATAATAGAGAGTTAATGAACAAGTATATTCAGTTCAAAACAATTTAGACTTTTATTTATATTCTTGGTGTAGATTTTATGGAGAAAATTATCCATATAATTTGTTTTTACGCAGTTATATATTTTTTAGGTTATCTCACATATAAATATTTTTTGACACTTGACAATACACATCAAGATAGAGGACTAATGTGAGGCCAAAAGACAGCCCAGCTGATTATGCCCAAAGAAGAAGTTATTGATATAATTTTTAGACCTGCATATATACATATACCTATTTTTAATTTTTATTTACAATAAATATTTAAATATGAAACTTCATCTCTGAAGATATTGTTTGTTTTATTGCTTTAATTAAACTCTTTTAGCCAAAGTCCTTCTCCTGGAATTTTTAAGTCAAAATCCTTCTTGTGCATCTTCTATGTGCTTCAATCCGTATGGCGATGGCTTGTAAAATCAATAAGCGGTATTCCTCAAAAAGAACAAAAAGATTTCTTTCAACAGGTCAGGAAAGAATATTGTAAGTCTGATTTAAAAAGCTTAACCAAAACGATCAAAAGCTCGAATCAAACTATATAAGTTACTAAAAAGATTGCAAAATCTAGTTCCGCCTAAAGGTTTGAAATAGCCTATACAAGAAAATTTTTAGCGGGTTTTAGTAACAGATTTTTTTTCAAAAAATTTTTAAAAAAATCTGTTCCCAGGGATGGGCCACGTGGAGGCACCCGCAGGACACAATATTGCAAAATTAAGTGATTTAAATGGATTCCTAACCACTAGGTGGCTAATAATGGCAGATAGAGTTAACTGTGCGCTTCCAAATATACGTCTTTATATAAAGGTTGTTTAAATGAGCTCACGGGCTTGAGCTTCCCCCCCCCCCCCCAACCATCACTCAAAAAACACGTTTTATAGGGACGTTTACAGGAACATTTCTTTCATGTAACTAAATATGAGGCCCAAAAAAAATGGATCAAGAGCCCGCATAAAAAAAAGTGCTCATGAGCCCCCCCCAATTATTGTATTTGGTTCCAAGTATAAGAAAAAAATTTGGTTCTGACCCCCATACAAAAAAAGAAAAAAATTGGTTCTGAGTCCCCTCATAAGAAAAAAGAAAAATATGGTTCTAAGACCTCCGATAAGTAAAAATTGATTTTGAGCCCCTCAAAACCAAAAAAATTTATACCGAGCCCTCCCTAAGAAAAAAATTTGATTCTGAGCCCCCCATGAGTAAAAATGTTGGTTCCGAGCCACATAAAAGAAAACAATTTGGTACCGAGCCCCCCTATAAGAAAAAAAAAAAAATGGTTCTGACCCTCCCATCTGGGTCCACACCTAATAAAATCGATTTAATTGGAATCGTACAATTAATACATCTGAGCGCTAAATTAAAAGTTTTGTTATTAAGTTTGCAATATTTTGCCCCCCAACCCCACCTGAAAAAAAGCAAAACAAAACAAGCAAAAAATAAATAAAACATTATACCAACAATAAAAAAATGCAATAAAACAGAAAAAAATAGCAATAAAACACAAAAACTGGCAATAAAACACAAAAAATGGCAATAAAACAAAAAATGGCAACAAATCACAAAAAATTGCAATAACACACGAAAATTGCAATAAAACACAAAAAAGACAGCAATAGCAGTAATCAGCAACATCTGCAATACATACAAAATAAGCAATACAAGTAAAGGAATACATATAAATGGGGGCAATACATATAAATGGGGGCAATACATATAAATGGAGGCAATACATATAAATGGGGGCAATAGACACAAAAATGGGGGCAATAGATACAAAAATGGGGGCAATAGATACAAAAATGGGGGCAATAGATACAAAAATGGGGGCAATAGATACAAAAATGGGAGCAATACACACAAAAATTAAGGCACAACATACAAAAAATGGGGCAAAACATACAAAAATGGGGGCAAAGCATGTAAAAATGGGGGCAAAGCATGTAAAAATGGGGGCAAAGCATGTAAAAATGGGGGAAATGCATATTAAAATGGAGGCAATACATACAAAAATGGGGGCAACATATATAAGAATGGGGGCAATATATACAAAAATGGGGGCAATATATACAAAAATGGGGGCAATACATACAAAATAAGCATATTAAAGATGAAAACGAACACAGCAATTGCAACAACCAGCAACATCTGAAATACATACAAAATAAGCAATACATATAAATTGGGCAATACATATAAATTGGGCAATACATATAAATTGGGCAATACATATAAATGGGGCAATACATATAAATGGTGCAATACATATAAATGGGGCAATACATATAAATGGGTGGCAGTACATACAAAAATGGGGGCAATACATACAAAAATGGGGGCAACACACACAAAAATCGATGCACAACATACAAAAATTGGGGCAAAACATACAAAAATGGGGGCAAAACATACAAAAAAATTGGGGTAAAACATACAAAAATGGGGGCAAAACATACAAAAATGGGGGCAAAACATACAAAAATGGGGGCAAAACATACAAAAATGGGGGCAAAACATACAAAAATGGCGGCAAAACATACAAAAATGGGGGTAAAACATACAAAAATGGCGGCAAAACATACAAAAATGGGGGCAATACATACAAAATAAACATATTAAAGATGAAAACGAACACATCAATAGCAGCAATCAGCAATATCTGCAATACATACAAAATAAGCAATACAAGTAAAGTAATGTATAGCCTCATTATATGGGGCTATATATATATATGGAGGCAATACACACAAAATGGGGGCAATACATACAAAATAGGGATAATACATACAAAATGGGGGCAATACATACAAAATGGGGACAATATATACAAAATGTGTGCAATATATACAAAACAGGGGCAATACATACAAAATGGGGGCAATAAATATACAATGGGGACAACACACACAAAAATGGGGCAACACACACAAAAATGGAGGCAACACACACAATAATGGGGGCAATATACACCAAAATGGGGGCAATATACACCAAAACAGGGGCAATATACACGAATATGGGGGTAATATACACAAATATGGGGGTAATATACACAAAATAGGGGAAATATACACAAAAAAAATAGGGGTGATACATACAAAATAAGCATATTAAACATAAAAACGAATACCTGATAACCTGAATACCGGCATACGATATGTGATCTGAAACAGAAAACATGAAAGAAAACCAAAGGAAAACGTGAAAACATTTTTATAAAACAAAACCTAAAACCATAAGTATGATATACAAACTCTGGGAGATTTGTAGTTAACCGGCATTTGAGATGGGTCTCGCCGTCAAGATATCTAGCAGTCAGTAAAGACAGGCACTGTCACTGCAAATTTGCAGTCCAAGTTCTGAAACATTTAAATTAGTCTTATATCTAAAGGAGGGCATCTTAGGGAGAATGCCACTCAGGTGGCAAGAAGTATAGAGGAAAAACCTCACACCTGGGTCAAAGGGGAGAGCTCAGTTTTATTCCCAAAGCATTAAGAGACGATCTTAACGCCTGAGGGACAGCTCTATTTTTCTAAATTGTGGAGTTGTTAAGAAAACAATCTCTTAGAACTCGTTGAGGGGACTAAAATCACTTAAGATTATTAATTTACCACCTTTTTACCCTTGAAATAATCAAATTCTGGACCTTCTCTGAGGGGAATAACTAAACTCTGGACCTTCTCTGGGGGGAATAACCAAACTCTGGACCTTCTCTGGGGGGAATAACCAAACTCTGGACCTTCTCTGGGGGGGAATAACCAAACTCTGGACCTTCACTGGGCGGAATAACCAAGTTCTGGACCTTCTCAGGGGGAGAGTTACCAACTTCTGAAACTTACTTCAAATCTGTATTTAAAACAAAATTATATGCTATTAAATTATCAGAAATTATCAGAAACTTCTTTTCAGCAAACTCTGCTTTCATCTTAAGGCCTCTTGAGGTATTTCAAACAGATTCAGAGTTAAATAAGTAGATTTTTATAAATTTGTGTGTAAAAATTTTGAAAACTTTTGAAATTATCAGAAACTTCTTTCCATTAAACTCTTTAAAAACAAAAATTAAACAACCGGCTTTCTAATTTACTTCTCCTGAAATCAACTTCTGAAGTATCCTAAACAAAAAACAGAATTAGCACAAAATAAATCATAAAAACTAAATTTAAAACTTATTTTCAAATAACTTATAAACTAAAACTTTCAAGCACCTGTTGAACAGGATTTAAATTTTACCAACACAAACCAATTCCTTTACTAGAAGTTGCAAAATCCAATAAAGAAAACTGGTCCTCAACATGCTGGATTTAAAGCACCTACATACAAGTCCCATTATCAGGCCAAAAGCAGCCCAATAATATGAACAAATCTTGTAGGATTTATAAGGTTAGTAACACTACATCTGGTTATGAGTAAAAAATTCGTTCACCCGAAAAAAATACCCACTTCCAGAGAGCATTACCGGGAATTACCACCCACATAAAATTCGACCAATATGTAAAATAACATGTGGTTGTAATACCCAAAAAATATTGTTTTAATTTAAAAATCTGGAAGTCTTCATTTGCTGAACTGCTTCTGTTGAATCTCGAGAAGACGCAACCATACCTAATTGCCTCTCCTGCGAGTGTTAGTAGGTCGAGCTGAAAGAGGAGGTGATCTTTCCTAATGGAGAACGTAATTCTTTCCGGGGAAGGCGCAATGAATAAGCGAGTTACCTCCCACCCACCAAAAACCCAAACGTGGAAAGATATAACGTTCAACCGTATTGTGTTCACACAACAGAGCTGATTCCTCCACGTCTATAGAAGAGTCCGTGGAGGGCTCCATTGTAAGCCATCGCCGCCCGATCCGATGCACATGGAAAGGGCTTGGGCTCCACCGGAAGAATCGCGAGGGCAACGAACAACCTAGAGGAAAGAGGATGCTTGCCCAGAACAAAAACTTGTGCCCGCATTAAAGGGAAACCGAGTTTGCACAAGCAACAAGGTAACCTGAAATGTTTACTTTTGACCTCAGGAATTTCAAACTAATATTAAAACAACAAAAAATGGCGTGAGTATTTAAAACAACTCACTAAAACAAAAATTCGTGAAGTTTATTATAACTTCAAGAGTTAAATTTTTTGAAGGCTCGTTCCTCCACTCGTTCGGTCAGTTTATCTGTCGAAAGATTCTTTACCAACCGGCTTCCAAAAGTTTTGACTGTTACTGATTTTATTATTTTACGAGCGCTACCCATCCGTTGGGTAGTAGGCCCCGTGATCAGGCGGTGTCAAACGTCCCTTACCCTTGGCTATGCCTTGGGGGGAAACATCAGATCGTCCCAACCAGTAAAAAGACTCAACCAAATAAACAAAACTCATTCGTAACATCTTTGGTCACCTTCAGTTAACTAGTATCTCTCGTCTCCCTCGGCTAGGCCGTTAAGGTAGGGAAAACGCGGAAGAGACTTTGCTAACCGGCACCTACAATCCCTGAGACAGAAATAAACCATGTGTAAATTATTAAAAACGCAGTGTTTTTAGTGTTGTACGAGTTTTGGTGAGATTTACCTACCAACTGAATAACCAAAAAGTTACCAGTTGTTAGAACTCACCAGTCCTCTAAATTATCTGTTAGAATCAACTAGAATCTTTCTAGATACAAGTCCAAATCTAAATTAACCCTAGTTAATAACAACAGATGCATCAGAGGGGGTGTAGTACCTATAGTTTATTTTTTGCAAAACCCAACAGAAACATACGCAGATGATCTGTGAGTGCCACAACAAATAAACACACTTTCACACAAAGGTACCATGTGTGGAAGGATTTTTTATTGGTCTACAAGCAAACCTTGTAGCATACAAAACAGACACACGAAGGTTAGTTTGATTTATCCATCTTTAACATACCTTTACTTCGGCTGATGTACAATTTGATAAACTTTTTTAGGGTGTCAAAGAAACAAATTCACCCTAAAAATGACTACAGACTGTACAGACAGAATCAACTTGGATATAAGAGGCTTTTGAAGTATTACTTTCCCCCCGTTTGCAACGGGGGGAACGTATTTCAACATTTAAAATTTATTTACATAAATGAATCCTACCTAAACTAAAATTTCTTTATATTTCTTTCAATTTGTGTTAAATTTTCTGTATTAAACATGCATTACTTTACTTTTTTCAATCAAAAATTCAATAAATCATGCATTTTATCAATAAAAATCATTTCTTTCTTTCTTAATTACTGCTGTTTTGCAAATTTGTTGGTCCTAAGCGACCAGTGTGTGGTACAAGGGAGCAGTTTTAAGAGGCAGACATTACCTGGCCCCCCAAAACAATAAATAAACCCCCAAAGTACGCGTGTGCTTGTACTTAAAGTACTGTATGTGTTTGTGTTACCAGGGACGTGTCCTAGATGGCAGCACTAGCTAACCAAATAGGGCACAAAATGGCTGTCCTCATGGTAAGCGTGTGTGATTTTATTTTTTAATATTTTCATGCACATGCACTGTTTTTATATGTATGTGTATTTGTCTGTGTGTACGAGTATTTGTTACTCGGAGTATGCCCTAAAGGGTAGCACTAGCTTCCCCCCCAAGACAATTAAAGACCACTCTGAAGTAAGCGTGTGGGATTTTTTTTTTTGCTTTAGTTGGGTTGTGTTTTAAACGGTAGCTTTAGCTTCCCACCCAAGACACAATAACAGGCTACCCCAAGGAAAAGCGGAATTCAAATTTAAAAATTCAATAGAATTAAAAAAATTTAATTATTGGATTCGAAGATCCAAAGAAGTGATATATAAAAATGAATTATCTAAAAATTTGGTCTAAAAAATGACTAAAAAATTAACTCTAAAAGTTGAGTATATAAATTTCCTAACACCTAAAAAATTTGTGTGTATGTATGTAAACATATATAAAAAAGGTACAAAAATAAAAATATATTTCTCTTAAAAAAACAGATTCTAAAATATTGACTCAAAAGTTTAACTCTATAAACTGACAAAATTTACTCGAAAAAACTGACTCTAAAAAATTGACTCTAAAAAATTGACTCTAAAAAATTGACTCTAAAAAATTGACTCTAAAAAATTGACTCTAAAAAATTGACTCTAAAAAATTAACTCTAAAAAATTGACTCTAAAAAATTGATCTTAAATAAATTGACTAAAAAAAAATGTCTAAAAAAATTGACTCTAAAAAATTGCCTTGTAAAGCAATAACTTGTAAAAAAATAAAAACTGCTCAAATTTGAGCCGACAATATTAAAAAATATTGTCGTTTATCTGTTTCTTTCTTAATATTAACATGCAAAATTACTGTGTGCCTATTTAGTGTGTCATAAAAATGCCTCAAATATATCCAGTCAGCCTTAGTAAATTAACGTCAATTTCAAATAAGAATGCAGTAGTTAACGCTGCAAAACGAAAACGATTTACAGCAAAATATGTATAAAGTGAATTCTTTGAAAATTTAAATAAATAAGACAATAACAATTAGGTCATTGCTACAAATTCAATATAAAGGACATATTTGGTTTGAAATATTAATTTTTAAAAATTATATAAAAGATTTAAAATGGTTTAAAAACCAAAAGACCAACATTATTTCTTTAGAGTTAATGTCTGTAATATATAATATAAAAATTATTTTGACAAGTATTGCTCATTGTAAACTTGTCTGCGTGCTAAGCCAATCAAAATCAGGATAAAATAGCTCATGTGTCCTTAGACAATGCATTCTTAATTGAAATAAACTACAGAAACATTTCTACTTAACGGTTTTACACGGCTGTTTACGATCTCCGATGTGCTTTTGGATCCTGTCCCGTTTCCTCCAGGTCCTGATTGGTTCCTTATCCTGCTTGGCTCCTGTCCTAATCGGTTCCTTATTCCAGTTGGTCCTTTGAAATCTACAAATAATTAAAATTCATTAAAAATAAATAAAAATAATAGGCAATAAACTTTAAGGCTCAGTTTTTCCACCTTCAGGTAAACCTCTAGGTAACTACCTGACAGGCAAGGTTATGTGATTCTTTCTGTGCTCAATAAATGTCATCCCGTCTTTCAATACAATGATACTGCAATGAGACTGACGTATTGATTCACTGATTGGTATTGACATTTATTCAGCAGATGAAGTATAACATAACCTTATCTGTCAGATAGTTGCCTAGAGGTTAACCTGAAGGTGGAAAGACCGGGCCTAAATAAGTTTTTATTTTGAAAGTATCTTACCCAAATCCATCCAGGTCCATCGTAGGTCTCCACAACTCCCAATTAATGTCGTGTAGCATTTTTGAGTACTAGCGCCTTCAAGAGATACCTAAAACATAAAGATTAGTTACAAAATTTTGTCAGCTTGAGTTTTGTCAGTTTTATTGTCGTTAAAAAATTAGTCTAAAATTTTTATTATAAAAATGTAGACTAAAAATTTTGAGTTCAAAAATCGACATTTTCAATTAAAAAAAAAAAATCTAAAAATTTCAAAAATTGCTACAAAACAATTTGTTTAAATAATTTACTAAAAATCTGGGTGTCAAAATTTGAGTTTAATATCGATAATAAAAAAAATGATCTAAAAAAAATTACTAAAATTTTGATTGTAAAAATTTTAAGTATTAAAATTTGAGTTTAGAATGCAGATTAAAAATTTGAGTTACAAAAACTGACATTACAAATTGTAATTTAAAAAAAAAAACTAAAAATTTCAAAAAATGCTACATTCGAGTCTAAAAAAAATTATTAAAAATTTGAGTTTAAAAATCGAAAATAAAAAATTTACTAAAATTTTGAGTACAAATTTTTGGGTTTAAAATTTTGAATTAAAAATGCAGACTAAAAATTTTAGTTCAAAAAACTGACATTAACAATTTTAGTTTAAAAAAAGGCCCTAATAATTTCTAAAATTACTACAAGAGTTTAAAAAAATTTACTAAAAATTTGAGTGTCAAAATTCGAGTTCAAAAATCGAAAATAAAAAAATGATAAATATTTTGAGTATAGAAATTTAATTCAAAATTTTGAGTTAAAAATACAGACGAATGAAAAATTTTAGTTCATAATACTGACATTAAAGATTTTAATTAAAAAACTTATCCTAGAAATTTCGAGTTCCAAAAATTACTACAAATCATTTCAGTTTCAAAAATTAACTAAAATTTTGATTTTAAATATTGAATTTTTTTTTAAATTTTGTGTTAAAAATCAGACTATAAAATGTTTTGTCAAAAAACTAACAATAAAAATTTAAATTTAAAAAACAACCCTAAAATTTCGAGTTTCGAAAATTATTACAAAATCTATTAATTTAAGAACTTTATTAGAATTTTGACCAACAAAATTTTAATTTAAAAATCGACTATAAAAACTCACTAAAAAGTAGATTTTTCTGTAAAAATTTAAATTAAAAAACTGATTATAAATAATTGATTTCAAAAAACTATTATAAAAATTTGAGTTCAAAAAATAAAGTTTAAAAATTAAAAAAAAAACTTTACTAGAAATTTTATTTAACAAAATACGGGATATTCCAAACGTTTAGGCGGAACTAAATGGGAAATTCGTTCTTTTAGGTTGTCACGAGAAGGGACCTTGCTTGGGTTTTTTTATGTTTCACGTTGGTATGTGAAAATTTAAAATTACAACAGTGAAACCAGTTAAACGAATGACATGTCAAAAATTTTAATACATTTATACATATTTTGAAAAATGGGAATTATTTATTAAGAATGACAAAAAATAAAAATGCAATGAAAAGGACATTTTATAATGACAATCAATTTAATTTAAAATTTGCAATGTGAGTATGCTTTACAAAGCTTAAACAAAATGACCAAAAGTCCGAATTAATATATAAAAATTACTCGATTTCAAAATCTAGTCCCGCTTATAGGTTTGGAATAGCCTAGACTGTTATAAAAATTTAAGTTTAAAAAATTTACTTTAAAAATAGAAGTTGAAATTTTGAGTTAAAAATCTGCTAACGGCCAAATCTATTAATAAATAAAAAAATAAAAAAACTCACCATAAGCAAAGTATCTCCTAGCAACCCTCCACCAACCCACTTCTAGGAAGTCCAATCTAAATTTTTCAAATTGAACACCAAGTCCGACTTTTTTAGGTTTTGACGGCAATCATGAGGTCCAATGCGGACATGCTACACAACAAGGGCTGGTCCACTATCAACGGAACAGCTTAAATCTAAAAAAATAAATAAAAATCCAATCCATATATTTTTAAATGAAAAAAACAAACAAAAAAATATTAATACTATTCAAGTCCGACTCACATGTATGTATCTTAATCGAAATAGCACGTTCATTTGCCGACATTACTCCTATACCTAACACCGCTATCAACAATAAAAATTTTAACAAATTTAAAGCCCTTAACAAATTAATACTAGCCCGACTGTTGCAAAATTTTCTGGCTTCCGAGCGATCACTAGCGAACAAATTTCAAGCTACCGGCAAAAAAATATTATTCAAAAAATACAAATAAAATATTATATAACTAAATCAATCCCGTATTAAATTTATTAGTTAAATAAATTTAATTAAAAATCACTATTTTTTTTTTTTTTTTAATAAAGATTCTTTATTGTCTGTTTATAAAATACTTACATATTATAGTACAACAAATGAATTTATTCTATATACATTTTGATTACTATATCAGGTTGCTGAAATTTTTTTCTTTATAGTTTGTTAACATAAGTTGGCGTTTTGTATTGATGACTGCGATATAGTCTTGTACAGTAGTAGGTTGATTGGCTGGTTCCATAAGGTACTCTAGTGTATTTCCCATTATCCAGATGGCGGTATTTTGGGTACTAATTGGGGTGAGTTTGAAATCTGGTCGGTGCAGGTGGAAAGGCATGAAGCGATGACCAGTTGTTTCTGATAGGAGTATTTCTGTAGCTTGCCAAATATGGGCTGATGTTACACAGTCCCCTATTCTGTGAACTATTGTATCTATTTTGTTGGGGCAATGGTCGCAAAACGGGTTGTTGTGTCTATTGGTTCTATATAGTTTCTCATTTGTAGGGTAGATATTATGTACTATTTCAAGCCAAAGACTTTTTTGTGTGTGAGGCAAAATTTTACTGTTTATGTTTTTCCATATTTGTGGCCAGTGGAATTGTGGATGTTGAGTTTGAACTTTAGGTGGTGGGTAGTGCTGGATTAGGTGGTTGTATATAGTTTTGGTTACGGTGGCTTTTGCAATTTCTGGGGGTAGGTAATTAATTTCGGTTAATAACCTTATCACGTGAGGAGCTTGAGGGGGAGCTATATTTATGTATGGGGGGTTTTGCGTGTTGTTTGCGTTTATAAATTGTGCCAGAAGATCTTGAGTGTAGGTTTGATGTTCTCCGTATAGATGCATATTACTTCTTTTTATGAGGAGCGCGTTGGCTTTTTGTAACGTGTTTATGACGTTTATGGGTCTATTCTGTATGAGTTTTCTACCGCTGTAAGCGCTATAACTTTGTAAAATACAGCGCTATAAGGAAAGTGCTATTCTGTATTGACACACGTTGCTCTGTAAACTCTACACCGATGTAAAATATCGCTGTAACGTTACGGCGATATTTTTCTGGCCGTAAGTCAGTTACAGTACTGTATAGAAGTCAAGTTGTATATGTTTGTATTGTTCGTGTCACCTAAAAAATAAATTAATGGTCAAAATTTCGCCCTATTTCTAATGCAATTACTACAAGATGATCATAACAGGTAATTATGTTTAAAATATCACGTTACAACCACACATATTTTTTTTTTATGCATACATGTTTTTATTTATATATTTTTATATACAGGTTTTAGAAACACTGTATTTTTTAAGTTATGGATCCTATCAGGCTACTACAGGGGATCACAATTTCACTTCTTTGAGCCAGTCTATGGTTAGTAGATCGATAATAGAAATTTGTTATCTGATAACAACACATCTAATGCCAATTCATATAAAGTTCCCTACTACGAGGGAAGAAAACCGTGGAGTGAAAGAAGGGTAAGTTTTGCATAATATAGCAACAAAAGGAAGAATACCTAACTATGCTGAGATTGATGATGAGCTTGAACCTGTAAATAATGAAGATCCTAAACCTGAAAATAATGAAGATCCTGTACCAAATGGTAAAATTTTTTAAAAAGTATTTAAAATTTTCAAAAACTGATTTAATACTTTTTTTAACAGCTAATCAAGATATGAATTTGGGAAAGCAGATTAGTATTTTATATGTTCAGCAGTCCATTGTATAATTTGATGTAAAAAATATGTTTATATGGAATAAAGATACATAAGATGCAAAGAGAAACTTTTATTTTTATAAACAAATTATAACAATAATTAATAAAAATTACAAACGTAAAAAACATGAGTATATGTGTATATACAAATATGATATACAATTACCGATCGATGACACTGATTAATACCTCAAATTTTGAGGTTAGAAATAAACATAGTGAAGTTAGCTACAACGTAATATGCTCAGTATTTACAGAGCCGCCGTAACTTGGCACTTTACAGTGCCAAGCTCACTACAGCGCTATAGTGATATTAGTCCACCTTTTTCTCTCGGAAGATTTGTACATGGTTGCGCTATTCTGCATGTCTTCTGGTACCATAAGAACCATCCTATTGCTGACGTCACTTTTTGGTGATATTTTTGAGGTAGTGGCAAGGTTTGAGCGGTATACCAAATCTTTGATAGGGCATATGAATTTATGAATATTGCTCTCTGCAATATATTTAAATTTCTTTGTTTGTTCCCTAGCAGCGTTGCTCTTACAGATTTGGTTATTTTGGACCATGTTTCGTTGATTGTTTTCTTGATTGTGGAGTGATATTCGATGCCTAGTATTTTAAGGAACTCAGCTTTATTCATCCAGTTATGCGTTGTTTCAGATTGGAAGTTAAAATCTAGAAACTTTGTTTTGGTTGCATTGAGAAGAGACCCAGAGCACTGGTTGTATTGGTCTATGATATTTTTAATTTTTTCAGTATTACTTGGGGTTGTGAAAATTGCTACATCATCTGCAAAGGCGAATATATTCCCTTGGTCCCTATTTATACGATCTTGTTAAAAATTGTCAAGTCTTATCAAAATAACAAATATACTCATTAAAAACTAATTAATACCCGAAAATATTTTAATCCCTTATAAATTTATTCAAGGTGAATATTATATAACTAAAATTGCGTATTAAAAATACAAAAAATACGTAAAAATTATAGAAAAAATTCATAAAAATACATATTTTTCTTAAAATATAAATAATTCCTACCTTTCCCAAAATTTTTGGTAGCAACCACAGGATGCAGGATAACTGTAAATGTTCTTTTAGGAATTCCAAACATTCTTTTGGCTTTTTCCAAACATCCAGGCACTAAATTTTATTTTGTTTCAAATAAAAACTTTATAAAACAATTATTAAAAATATTAAAACGTTCTGGAACGTATCTTGTTTATCACAAATTTTTAAAAAATATAATTTGTTATATTATTCTTTTAAACTTTTAAAAAATTAATTAATTTTGTTTTAAAACTATTAATTTCATTGTTTAAACAATTTAATCAACTTAAAAATATTTTTTTAATACTTTTTTAAAGTTAGAATCTTTTAGCAAACGTAAATCGGACATTACGTTAAAGAGAGGCGACTAGTACTGGCTTGAATACGGACTAAGCTATCGGGCTATCAGCGCTATCGGACTGGCGCAGTAATCTTAAGACAGCGCCCAAATTGAATGGCTTAAGATCGCGTTTTATATTTGTGAAATGTGATTTTTTTAAAAAACTGAGTAATTAAAAAAAGTTAATTTATTAATCAGGAATAGTGAAAATTATTTACACAGCAAAATATTTATAAGTGTAAAAGTTTATTCTCAGATTGTTTAAAATTTTAGTGTTAAAATTTTCATTTAAGAAAAGTAACAAGTTTACTATTTTTAACCAAATAACCGTGTAAATCTTCATTTATTTATTTTAGTGTTATTTTTATGTAATATTACTTTTTCAATATTAAAATTAACACTACTTTAACACTATTTATTTTCTAACACTGTAATTTAACCAGTATGTAAGTGTAAACTAAATTTAACCAAAAAAGCACTATTGTATATTGTACTATATTGTAATGTCTGTATATGGAAAATACAAATATAATATAATACACAAAAAGCGATAGACTTCATGGTACATTTTTAAAGTACATTTAAGTAAAAAGTACTAAAAGTACATTTTTAGGATTTTGTAGGTATATCAACCAAAAAACCCTTATAACGTCACTCATGTGTCTGTCTGTAGAATAAAAATTGTAGCCAAACGGCTTAAAAGAGAAAGTTAAAATTTGGTATGCTTGTACAACTCTTTGACCCACATATATGAAAAATACTGAGAGTTCAAAAAAACACATCCCCAGGTAGATATAAACAAATATGTAATAAATGAAAATATATATATATATATATATATATATATATATATATATATATATATATATATATATATATATATGTTAGCGAAAATATAATTATGCAACATTTACACTTATTAACGATCGTGGACTGCTATATCGTTGCTCAGGCATATTGTTGTATGTAAATAGAATAGTATAAAATATATCATATGATATGTGAGACGTATTAGTTGATCAATAAAATCATGTCTTATTATTCATAAAATACCTTTTTTATTAATATCAGAAGTGTGATTGGCCTATCACCCACAAGAAAATTAAAATAGAAGACTATAAGTGCAATATTAAAAATATTTTTTTAATGCAACAATACATTGGTGTAAAGAAATTGTCGTATAATATTGCAAAGGCTAATGTAAAGGTTTAAGTTAAAGGTGATGATTGAGAATCATATAAAGGTAGTATGAACTATGAGCTAGATAATAGATTGCCGAATTTTAAGGTATAGTATTTCTGATTTGTTTAATGGTAATTTAAATTTTTTTGGAGTATTGTTAATAAGGTGATTTCTATAAAGTTCTGATTATTGTGAATATGATTAAAGGATAGTTTTTGTAATTTCAGAAACTAAAATTGGTTTTGTAGTTTTTCAAAAATTGAAAGATATTGTTTCTTTTATTTTATTTATTCATTTGACGTTTAGATTACTTGGCGACCGATTACTTTAATGTCAAAATTTATCTCAGTAAAATAATAAATTAGAACAAACTATTCCTTTAACGAATTTGAAACCAGCTTAAATTAATTAAAATAAAATCAAAATTCATTTAATGGGCAAAATATGTAGTTTTGAAATAATTCTAGTAAATTTAAGTCAGTTAATTTATATTAGTTGAATTTGCAGTTATTTTGTCAAAAAAAAAAAAAGAGGGAAGAAAGATAGAATTAATACTTTCTGTTATTTTTGCTTACGATTTTTATTTATTTAATGATATCTCTGCATGTTGATGTCT
This sequence comes from Liopterus haemorrhoidalis, assembly GCA_963971575.1. Classification (NCBI taxonomy): domain Eukaryota; kingdom Metazoa; phylum Arthropoda; class Insecta; order Coleoptera; family Dytiscidae; genus Liopterus; species Liopterus haemorrhoidalis. The sequence continues at coordinate 212,793,869 of OZ020611.1, forward strand.
CCATAAAGTACAGTCTGTTCCAAACGGTTAAGCGGAACTAGATTTTGCAATCTAGTTACTTTCATCGTTTAAATCGTGCTTTTCGACCGTTTTGTTTAAGCTTTGTAAATCATACTTACAATAAACATTTTTTAGTTAAGGTTAATATCATTTTAAAATGTCATTTTCTTTATATTTTGATTTTTTGTGTCATTCTTAATATAAATTTCCCATTTATTTATTTTTTTGTCAATAAAATAGGTAAAAAAAAATATTAAATTTTGACATATGTCATTCGTTTCCATGGTTTCATTGTTGGAATTTTAAATTTTGACATTCCAACATGAAAAATGAAATAACCCAAGCAAGGTCCCTTCTCGTGACAACCTAAAAGAACGAAATTCCCATTTAGTTCCGCCTAACCGTTTGGAACAGACTGTATTATGGATTACATGGTTCCTAGACATTAAAATTAGTATCTATGGAAATGGCACTTTTAGGAATAAATTTTAAATGACATTTCTTTGAAAAATGCAGGTGTAATAAATTTTTAAATGTAATACTATATTTCTTGGTACCTTTCGGGGTTTCGGGTGGAGTGAGAATTTCGTTGGCACTGTCTATTGCAAAATTAATAAATTTAAATGGCTTATAAACATCACGTTTGTTTATGTTTAGAGCAGCCATATAGAAATTTCATAGCGAATGACAGCTGTGATGTGGAATTTCCGTGACTGTTTTGAATTTTTATATTTAATTTATAATTCTTGTTTTAAACCAAATTTCTAATTGCAAAATTAGGAAATGTAATATACAAAGTGTCAAATGGAAATGAAGTTTGGATACGTCATGCCAACCGATTATGACCTATGGTCTATTTCAAAGTAGAAAAATGTGTGTAAGAAGATAGGAGCTGTTTGTCCTTGCTTCGGATTGGTTTAGATCGTCATCCCTATTACACAGTAAAAATATTGTTGTTAGTCCAAGTTGACAGATGTTCAGTGTCGTACATTGGAAATATATATTATTTATATTATTTAATTTTTCTCATATATTTTGTTATTATTTACATATTTAGACTTTTATTTATATTCTTGGAGTAGATTTTATGGAGAAAATTCTCCATGTAATTTGTTTTTACGCAATTATATATTTTTTAGGTTATCTGACATATAAATATTTTTTGACAGTTGACAATTAAAAGATCAAGAAAGAGGACTAATATGAGGCCAAAAGATAGCCCAGCTGATTGTGCCCAAAGAAAAAGTTATTGATATAATTTTTAGACCTTCATATATACACATATATTTTTAATTTTTATTTACAATAATTATTTAAATAAGAAACTTTAGCTCTGAAAATATATTTTTTGGTTTATTGCTTTGTTTAAACTCTTTTAGCCAAATCTCTCTTTTTTATATAGAGTACATAATTTTTTAAATTAATATTTTTTTAACTTTTTCAAAGTTCCCATTAAACTGAATTTATGTCGTATAAATAACGTAAGTGTATTATCTGCCTTGTTTATTTCAATATCTTATTAACCTTTTTTAAATTAAAAAAAAATCACTTTCTAACCCAGTTGCTACGCCCATGTCCTAGTTGTAAATTTCCCGCTATACTGTATTTGATCAGTGTAAATCGTACTCGGTTCGCAGCGCTATCTACTTTTTTCTACTTAGAAATAGACCATAGAAAACAGTCGTTAATAAAATTGAATGATTTATTGGAGTTGTATGACACCCTAAAACAACATTTAACACTAGTAGTTGAATGGATAACGCGGGAGAGGAACAATATTTAAAACAACTATAAAATAAATGTGAATTTTTAGTTATCGGCCAAGGAACTCTTTGTAAAGCGTGACAGAGGTGCTGTTTTACTGCCTTGCTTGATTACAGCCATTTGTTGTAGTATAATATTCTATGTTTATGAATGTTTTCTATGTTTTAAAGGAAATTTTAAAATCTTGTAACGATCTTTGCACATAGGCAGACAGATCTATTTTGTAAACGATATTAGAGCAGCAGCGATCCGTTGTATTGCATTTTCGTTATTGCGATGAATTTCGAAATGGAGCAATTCTCTAAAACTTGGTTTGTTGTTGTTTAACCAAAAACGTTAAATATTTGCGTTGGAACTGTCATATTTAAAGAAAAGAGGAATTTGTCGTTATGCTTAGCGTATATGATGGATGGAAATGATATTTTGATATTTTTGTTGCGAACTTGTGCATCAACCCAGTGTTTATAAAAACGTAAATACAATATTAGTTACATGATGAATATTTATTTTGACAGTTGTAAATACCGTGAATTAAACAGTTGTGGAATAATGATTAATTTGGAAACATATAGTATAAAAGGAGGAGGATTTTGAAAGTATTTAAATGGATGAATTGTTCTTAGCTCTAGATTAACCATTTGATTTGTAATTTGATTTAAAATGATTTAGTTATTATCATTTACATTTTGGATATATAAATAATAAAAATATATGATGAAAAATTAACTTACAATTAAATTTAACTTAAATTTTCAAGTTTTGACGTATACAGCATTGAAATTTGACAAAATGTATTGATAATGGGCTTCTGTAATTCAAATAATTGCGCATGTGCAAATCATTTTTTACATTGTTTACACGAGTTTTGTTGTTTACTTTACAAATGTTTACGCTTCAACAGTGAGGTAAATTACATCATGTAATTTACGTGCCCATCACTAATTGTAGGTGTGTTAACACATGGGGGTGTTAACAACTATTAAATTTAAAAGTTGATATAGTTGCGAGCAATGAAGTATTGCCGATATTCAAATCCGAACGTTGATTTTCGTTACGCCAGAAGGCCAAGCTCAGGATGTGACGAGCTTTTTTGAAAAATGCCATTTTCTCTGGTTTCGTTGCAAGAGTTCAATAAAGGTTGAGTCCACGAGAGTTGTTATATTGTCTAATCATTGTGAGTTTTTTTTTTTTACAGGTTAAGGCAGTAAATGATTAAATAAGTAATAGAGTGCAACTATTACTACACGTTTTGGATTTGCTTCTTGATCTGAGGTCCCACGCAAATAAATGTTTTTTATTTTTAGCTATTGCTAAAAATGTTGGTGCTTGTTGATTGATTTACTAAATATATTTTTGTTTTGTTTTATGATTTTTGAAAACCTTAACAGTAAGAGCTCAACTCCAAAGAGTTTTAGTTGGTATGTTGTCCCATCATCTCCCTGATGACGAATTGAAGCGTGTTTTAGCTGAGAACGCAAGGAATAATTATCCAAAGCAGATCCTTAAAATTTGTCAGGATGAACGAGCGTTGTTTTGTTATTAACAGACACATTGTACGAAGGTAACTGGTTAGATAGTTGACGACTAAAATGATAAGAGGCATTTTATTGTTTTGGTTAAATCATATGGCACGTGTTAGCCATAATGAGTAAAATTTAGATTAGAGATTTAATATTTGAGATTTTAATAATTGAGTTTTAAGACTTGAGACATCAAAATATGAGATTTTGTTTTTGATATTTGTGATTTAATATCTGAGTTATGATATTTGAGATTTGATAATTAAGATCTGAGTTTCGAGATTTGAGTTTTAAAGTTGAACGTTTATTGGAAAAGACAAATGACAGATCACTGGGATCGGAATGGCAAAATAAACTGAGAAATATAATAGATAATGAGTTGAGAATTGAAAGCTTGTTGAGTACCGCAAGACATGCCGCTGCCAGTGGCATCAGTCCGGTAATAGCTCTGTAACCATGGTGGCAGATGGTGAGCTATGGCGACGGGCTGATGATGATGATGATAAAGCACTGTGTGTGCAGAAACGAATAGACGCTCTCTGAGCTTAGCACTGTGTGTGCAGAAATGAATAAACGGCCTCTGAGCTTGTTGTACTGTAGACAATCTGTAATGAAGGAAACTAATAGATAGTTACTGAGCTTGTTGATCTAGTCACTGAGTTTGTGATAGAGAAATGAATTGATAACAAAAAGTCTCTAAACTTTCAGATCACGATTTATACTTTGCTTCTGGGAGGTTTTGTTTTAAGCAAATATTTATTTTTACTAATTGATATTGGTGCATGGTTGATTTTGTTAAAAATCAATTCTGCGCCCAAATTGCTCTATTTACAGATTATGAATTAGGTGAAGAATTTGAAGATGCAGTAGAAGATGAATGGTGGACCAGCTCAAGAATGGAGTTCCTGGTATGCAGGATGCTGTTACTGGTATGCAAGATGCAGAATGCTGTTGTTGTTATGGAGCAGACCATTGGTGGTATGCAGGTTGCTGTTGCTGATAACAACAATGCTGTTAATGGTGTGAAGAATACAGTTGCGTCCCGAGAACGTTCCGCATGTCAGTCTGGCCGTGTTAGCGAAAATATAATTATGCAACATTTACACTTATTAACTTAAAATTAGTTTTTCGAAAAATGCCGCTTTTTTGTGTCGTCGATAAAAAAAAATATATATTTTTCTTTGTGTGGTATCAAAAGAAATCTCTTAGAACGTAGATTAAGAAACGAGTATTTTTTTTAATTCGTTTTTTTTTAACACAATTATATTCAAAAATGTGCTAAAAAAGTTCTTGTCCCGCCCCCTTTTACCCAATCTTAATGTAAAAATCTGAAAAAACTATAGTTAATGTACATTGATCTGAGCTGGAAACGTTAAGAGGAATTTTTGATCAGATTGCGATTTTGAAAAATATTGCAGTTTTTGTATTTTTGACAAAATTAATTATTTTTTTATGGACCACAAAAAAATCGATATTTTTCGAAAAACTAACCTGATCAAAAAAAAAACTATTCCAGTTCCCATCAATTTTTATCATGAAGATTTTTTTTAGATTTTTAGATCAACCCTTCTGAAAGATAGGGTGGGGGACAAAAGTTCTAGCATATTTTTGCCTAAAATCGTATTAAAAGAAACGAATTTTAAAAAACTACTTTTTGTTTCTTAATCAACATCCTAAGAGTTTCTTTTATACTACACAATAAATTTAAAAAATAATAATAATAATCGACCACAAAAACTCGACATTTTTCGAAAAACTAACCTGATCAAAAATTCCTGTTGAACGATTCCGGTTCCCGTCAATGTTCATTACGTAGATTTTTTTCAGATTTTAAGATCTACCCCTCTAGAGATATGATACGGGACAAAAGTATTTTGACATATATTTGGATTTTTCAAAAAAAAAAAATTTTGTTGATCCACGCATCAATAGGTTTCTTTTGGCATACGACTAAAATTTAAAAAAAATATATATATTTTTTCTACCGTGCAGACAGACAGGCAGACAGACAGAACGACAGACAGACATACAGACAGACAGATGAGTGACGTTATAAGGGCTTTTTGGTGATCATCCCTACAAAACCTTAAAAAGGGTAGCTACAGGCTATTTCAAATGTTTAGGCGGAACTAAATAGGAATTTAGTTCTTTTAGGTTTCCATGAAAAGAGACCTTGCTTGGGTTATTTCATGTTTGACTTTGGTATCCCAGCAAACATTTTTATACGGGCCAGTGCTGGTAAAGCACATACTCCCCGGCATTGAAAGTAATGGGCCAGTGCTGACATTTCGTACTGGGCCAGTACCCCGGTGTCCCCGTGGCCGTTATTGGCCCATTGATGTATCAGTTGCCGGCCCAGCAACGGAAAAGTGCATTGAAAGTAGTGGGCCAGTGCTGGCATTTCGCACTGGGCCAGTGCTGGCATTTCGCACTGGGCCAGTGCTGGCATTTCGCACTGGGCTAGTGCTGGCATTTGGCACTGGTTCAGTGCTGGCAGTTTGCAACGGCCCGGTGTCCCCGTGGCCGTTAGCTGGCCCATTGATGTATCAGTGGCTGGCCCAGCAACGGTAAAGTGCAAAATAATCGCATTAGTTGCAAGATTTATTTCTGACGGACCAATGCATATATTATACCCACTCTCTAGTGTTTCAAATGTAATATATGTGTACTTACCCAGTATTAAAATAAATTAATGGTTAGGTGCAAAATAAATACTCATTTATTTAAAAAATAAAGTTGACTATATCGCATCGGTTTTAAACTATTAATGAAGAAATTAACATTGCTGTCAATAGAATGACGCGATATTGTTAACTTAAGTTGTTAAATAAATTTATTCAACGATGGTAAAACTGGCCGATTGTAAATTGTATTAACAGTTATAATTTATTGATTTATTTATAAATATTAAATAAATATAATTTCAGGAATAACAGGAATTAGTTTATTTAATTTATTAATTTAATGAAGAATTTTAAGAAAATGGTTTTCTGCCATTTCGGCCAAAAAATTGCATCCTAAAGATAAGTGGTGACTAATAATTTTCGCCAATATTCGGCTTGTATTATCTACCACATCTTTTCCCCCTGACTTGAAGAGTGCCAACCTAAAGAAATCATACTTGTTAAAATAAATTCAATAATCAAATTTTATAAGCATTAATGCTATAAGCTGTTCACTTTTGTAAGAACAAACTAGATCTGGTTATTTTGGTGATTTTTATAGTGTATTACTGACTTTTAGAAACTTGGTTATATTGTAAAAAAAGCTTTACAGTTTTGGATTAAGTTTGTATTATTTTAGGTTAGTATTATATTTACAAAATATTTAAGATGTCACTATTCAAAATAAAATAAGAGAAATTATATTTTTTAAATGACATATTTATAATCTTGTAACAGATTTATTAATAATTGAAAATTTTATTACATGAAAAAAACTATGATTTAACTAAACTAAAAATTAAACACTTTAACATGAAACAGTTTGTGTAAACTACGTCCTTAAATCTAACAAAACACACACAAATCACAATAAAAAACTGTATAATGTTCACAAAACAAAAACTATTTAAATACACATCTTGACAAACTGTCTACCAACACGTATCAACTTCTAGCCCTCGAAGGCCACGCGGTTAGGGCGTTTTATGACTAAGAACAATCAGACTTTTCAAATTATTACATTCAAAAAAAGTTTAGTTTTAAGTAAAAAGTATTAGTGAAGAAGAGACGATAGCCCGTATAAAAATGTTTGCTTGGATTAATACAAATAAGGAGTGCTTATAAAATGCTGGTAAAGTACTTCGTATAGGCGGAATGCGAAATACAAATGTGAAGTACATTATTAATACTGGCGTTGCACTTACTTTTGATGCCAGCAATTTACCAGCAGTAAAAGCAGTTAGCCGGCATTCGGCCGTTAGTTGAATGTTTGCTGGGATGTGAAAAGTGAAAAATCAATTTAATCTAGAATTTGCAATGTGCGTAGGTATGATTTACAAAGCTTAAACAAGATGACCAAAAGTTCGATTTAATAGATAAAAATTACTAGATTTCAAAATTTAGGTCCGCCTAAACGTTTGGAATAGCCTATACATAGACAAATGAAGTACCATGAGTTCAAAAAGAAATTATATAAGGATTGGCTATGGAAAAATTAAATGATGTCTACTGTAAGCTTTATATAACAATAAATATTTTATGACAACAACAACAGTGATGCTTGGCTAATAGCCTCAGCAACTTGGGCCAAATAATAAATTAAAAATAAAAACAGTGATGACAGTTAATTAATTCTAAAGCTTGCTGTTGACATTACTTTTATTTTCCATAGCCAACCCTTATGTAAATTCTTTTGGAACTCAAGTTATTTGTGGGTACAATAAATAAAACAATATTTTTTATGAGTTTTTATTTTAATCATAAATAGAGCCCTGCGAGGATGAGAACAGTTAATGCTGAATGGTATACAACAATTTGTTTGCCAGAAGTCATCAACAAATTCAGGAAAAATAACCAAAAACTTCGCATCATTCTTCATCATGACAATGGAAGCTCCCACACAGCACGTCAAGCAATTGATTATTTGAAGTAGAAAAACATCGAATTAATGTTTCATTGCCCATATTCACCTGATTTATGTCCTAACTACTTTTTTTTGTTCCCTAAAGTCAACAAAAAATGCGTGGACAGCGATTTTCATCGCCTCAAGAACTGTTGAAGCCTTCAAAAACCATGTTTTTGAGATACCAACTTCGAAGTGAAAAAAATGTTTCAAGAATTGGTTTGAACGCATGCAAAAGTATAAAGGATTCCACACACCAAAGCGGCCGCGGTGGCGGCCACGGTAGCGGCCACGGTAGCGATACGACTAGCGATCAGGTCTCCTCACACTAACGGAGTGGCGGTAGCGGTAGCGATCAGTTAGTGAATCACGGTATATAGTTGTATGATAATATTGATTGCGAGAATACAATAGAATAATTAATTGTATGTAGAGGAAAAATAATAATCTACTTACAGTCTGTTTCAAACGGTTAGGCGGAACTAAATGGGAATTTCGTTCTTTTAGGTTGTCACGAAAAGGGACCTTGCTTGGGTTATTTCATTTTTCACGTTGGAATGTCAAAATTTAAAATTCCAACAATGAAACCATGGAAACGAATGACATATGTCAAACTTAAATTAATTTTCTTACATATTTTAATGACAAAAAATAAATAAATGGGATATTTGTATTAAAAATGACACAAAAAATCAAAATATAAAGAAAATGACATTTTAAAATGATATTAACCTTAACCAAAAAATGTTTGTTGCAAGTATGATTTACAAAGCTTAAACAAAACGGCTGAAAAGCATTATTTAAACGATGAAAGTAACTAGATTGCAAAATCTAGTTCCGCCTAATCGTTTGGAACAGACTTTACTATCAATTTCCAAAACTTTTCCTATTTCGTCCCACACTTTATTTGTTTTCCTAATATTCTTGTAATCAGGATGTGCTAAGTCATACAAAATTAAATGATCCTTTACTGATCTATGATTTTTTCTGTTAAATTATCTATTTTCGACATTATTTTCTTAAATATATTCACTCTGTGGTATATAAACAATGAATATCGCGCGGCCTAACGCAACTTGTCGAGTTTGGCCGCCAGTGTTTGGTGATCGCTAGACTGAACGCTGCATTCGGTGGCGTTCTCAGATAGCGGAACGCTTGTATGTGCGTGGTCTCATTGTATTGTATAGGTTGCGTTAGGCCGCTGCATTATCGCCACCGTGGCCGCACCGCGGCCGCTTTGGTGTGTGGAATCCTTTAGTTTGAACGCATGCAAAAGTATAAATCTTAAAGGCGAATATTTTGAAAAGCAATAAAACAGTATGAACAAAAAAATTTTTTTTTTCTTTATTAGTATTTGTAAAAACTTAAAAGGTAGCCCTCGTAATATAAAAAATCTGTAAATGTTTAAGTGAAACTAAACGGATTTAAAAATACATGTTAAAAACATTTATACATTAATTTATTTTTGAGAATTATTTACACAATTTATGAGTATAATTGATTACAAAGTATACGCTGCGGTGGAAAAAAAGATCTTCTTAGTTTCATCAATAAAATCAGTCCAATAAGAATAAAATAGGACATATACAAATAATGATTACAGGAACGACAATTATTACATCCACTGTACTCCTTAATATATCTGCCAGCTAAATGTTTCTTGCTATATCCTATATTAATCCTGGGTACTCTTTTTGAAAAATATTTATATATTTTACAACAGTTTGTTGTCAATTGGTTTCCTAATATTATTGTAAACATTGTAAAATCAAATCACAATTTTCTCAGACTATCACACAATGGTTTTTATTAATAATCTGAAACAAAATAAGATTATTATAAGTACAGTGGGTAGAAAATATAGTTTTCCTACGACTACTATGGAACTGTCTCATTTCGATACCAATGTTGCCAACTATAGATACTTTCTATGCACTAAATAGAGCGTAAGAATCCAACAGAAATGCACCAAAACTGGGGCGTAATCCGAGTTTGGGGAGTTCAAAAACAATATCGAACAATTACTTTTTTGTTGTATGAAGATGTCTGTTAGTAATAATAATAAATTTATTTATTTATTTTTTTATTGTTGAATAATAACTTTTTATATTTTAATATTCAGTACAAGAATAATAAATATATAATAAACATTAATTATAAACTTAATCACATTCAAAACAAAAACTACACATTGTAAACTCCCACTTGCCTAGTTAACATATTTTTAATCACAAGATAAAGTAAATGTTTCTCATCTTAACCAACAAAATAGGAACTCCGAAAAATTATTATTTATTTTAATTTATTAAAGATAGATATTAAATGCTTCTTCCTCGTCTTGACTTATTTCATTTTTGTATGTTTCGTTTGTTTAGATTTTAGAAACCGCTGAAACCGGCAGTTCATAATTAAAGCAACATTTGTTGTATCTTTTAAGTCCAGCCTTTACTATTAATATTGCATTAACAGTATCAACCTGACGCCTATTTCTTAATTTGTTTTTAATTATGTTCAAATGGCTAAAAAGTCTTTCTACTTCAGCATTAGAGTGTGGCAATACTAACAATGATGTGTGCGGAGAATGATACGACTAGATTTAGTTGACCAGTTTCGAAATATGTTATTTCTTCATCAGAGCTGATCTAAAATGTACGGTCATTGTGAGATAGTAAAAATATAGAAATTAAACATTAGTAAAAGTCATAATTCAAATAATAAAAAATAAATAAAATAGTCAGTAGTTAAAATATAAATAAATAAATAATAAATAAATAAATAGTAAATGAATAAACTAAAGAGGTTTACAAAATATTAATTACGTAGCACACTAATTATATAATTAAATATTAATTCTGCAGCTCACCACAAAATGTGGTGAGCTGCAGAGTCTGCAGTTCACCACAGTTTTAACACAGTTTTAAATCATCAACAGATGATTTAAAACAGAAACACACCAGAATTTGCACTAGCGCACTAGAACGCAATTTTGGTCACTATACTGCGTTCAAAGGTGAGTTTGCAGTACAGGGCATATGGAGTAGTTCTTTTTCATACTGTCTAATGGGTTTACACAATGACACTATCCTTTTCTTGCTTGTCGACGTTGCCAGCTCTAAAACGCGCTGATCTGTGAAGACGCAGTATTCTACAAATGGCCATTTGTTTTTGTTGAGTGTTATTTTGAGTTTTATAAGAGTTGATTTTTGTAAATCATACGAGTTTTTCATATTATTATAATTGACACATTTGACACTTTTACAACATTTGGCAACACCGCTCCCATTTTCCATAAGAGCTATACTGCAAACTCACCTTCGAACTCACTATAGATAGGCTTTCAATACACCCGATCTAGTGCAAAATGCACCAACTTGGCATCACTGTTCGATACTGTTAGTCGACAGGAAATTAGCTTAATTTCGCATGTTACCTTTACGCGCGCAGGCGATGCGGGAATAATAAATGCGCCCCAACGCGCATGTGCAATGTGCGAGAAAGAATAAATTCGCAGCAATTCGCATGTGCAGTTTCCGAGAATTTTCATTCCCGTACTGGCTGCGCGCGCATTAATGGTTGTTAACCATATTTATATTGTATTTTCTTGATTATTTATTTATTGAAAAATGGTAATAGACCATATTAGTGTGTCGTCACATACATGTGCAGCCATCTGAGAGCTGAGTCCTTTGGAAGTTTTTGACTGGTTTAAAATACATGTGTCATTACTTTTATTACCTTAATTTTATGAATATCTTCAATTTTGGAGCAAAAAATATGTATTTTTGATAAGTATATACTAATATATACAGTCCATATATTATAGAATAATGATTTTATAAATATATAAATAAGGATTCGAAGATATATTTATAGGTTACGTTTTTAAATAATATGAAAAACGAAATATCTTTAGTATTTATTTAATTAACACTAAGTAATCATTAATATTTTGTTTTAGAATGCATAATGGTGTATTGTTTTGCTCCAAATTGTAACCATTACAGCTACATTCTTAATTGCAAATTTTTACTTGCCCGACCTAAATATATAAGGGGCAAGTATTGTAATCGCGAAAATTTTCGATGTCGAGATTTTGACTGATGACCACGTTTCATGGTCCAGGGAATCCAAAAAACCTATTTTCGTTTTTTGTATTTTTTTAAAATTTTTTTGTTGTAAAATAATTGTAAAAAGTAATGTTTTTTTTTTTTCTAAATAGTCAAATAGTTTATTTTAGAGATATTTTGTTTCTTTTTTTATTGTTTTCAAAGCTTGCTACGTTCAACTTTGTAAAACTTATGTTGATTATTATTTTGTAAATAAATGGTCGCCATTTTGAAATGGTTAACATAAAAATATGATTTTTTGGTGTCATTGTAAAGCTAATTTAATGTACTTTTAGGAAAAAAATATAAAATTATCGATTCCCTATGCTAGATCAAAAATGCGACATCATTTCCGGTGAAACCGGAAGTGCCTCAGAATTCTTATAGTAACCTTTAGATGGGCCTTTTTGTCTAGTTTAAATTTTGTTCTGAAGATTTTTTGTATCTTTGCAAATAAAGGAGATTTTCGGGGTACCCCGTTTCAAACAAACACCCTGATATACACTTGCCTTCCAAAGCACTCTTACCTCAAAAACCAAAAACTCTACGAGCTTATGCATCAACCTAATACATGACCTTGAAACGACATCTTTCTGTTGCAAGTGTATAACATTACCTTCATCAACTGACTTCCAACAAACAATTCTTCTTAACCAATTTTTCTCTTTCCTTTTTTTCCTACCACTATTGTGATTTTCAATCTTAATTTCTTCTGTGCTATCTGTTTTCTTTGCCCGATTTTTATTATTCCGGATAATCTTTTTGTAGTTTGGAGTATCTGTAAATGGTACTTCGTTTATTGTCGCTGAACAAGATACCAGAGTTTCTGGTGAATCAAATTCGAAGGCTTGATTCCTTCTTGGATATGCAGAAAAATCTTCTATACTTATAAATGCTGCATCTTCCTGCGTCCTACTTTCTGCTATTCTAGCTTCACTCTTTGTCAATGGAATATTATCAAGAAGTTTTAACCTTTCTTCTTTTAAATTAATATGTTTTCCCGACAGCTGGACTTGGTTTTCTTTCATAGTCCTTTTTAGTTGAAATGGCTTTGGTTTTTTTATAAAATCTATTAATGTAAAGATATTTCTAAATTCTAAACTTACCCCTAAAGTAATAAAAGCATAAAAACCATAAGTTAAGCATTGATACTGAGCATTCAAAATAGTGGCAATTAAATAGTTATTTTTTTCCATTTTTAGGGCATTGTAGATATGACCAAAAAATACCTTATAACGTAACTTATGTGTCTGTCTGACTATTCGGTAGAAACTGTAGTCAAACGGCTGAACATAGAAAGTTGAAATTTGGCATGCTTGTAAAACTCTTTAAGGTGGCGCACAACCCTATAGTTCTCAATAGTTTCTTATATAAAACTAATAATCGGAAATAAAATTAATAACAATCTATATATCAAAATGTGCAGCGAATTTTTATCTATCTAATAGGATATTTTTAATTGTAGAAAAAACTGTTATGTAATTGTAAATAAGCAAATTGAATTATAGACGCCATTTTGTAAACCAATTGACGCATATTTGCGTACGATGCGGCAAATTGTAGCTAAAGCTTCATTCTACAAATATGTTTATAGCTATTTTGCTCTATTGTGAAAACTACTTATAGTTATTATACTTGGTAGTCTATTTTTGCCGCCATCTTGAATCTGCCGCGGTTTTCAAAATAGGTGTTACAAGAAAAATGATTTAATCTTCGTAAAGAATACGTGTATCAAGTGGCATTCCATTATCATCAAGTATAATATTTTTCGACGAAGGTTCTAAACTATAAGGAATCAAGTCGAAAAAAATGTTGACGTATTATTTGAACATTTCTACACAAAACTATATAAATATAAAAGTTATTCGAAACCCACAAATAGATTTAAAAAATTACAGAACAATATCGCTGATGTCTATTTTTAAGTTATTGAGCGATACTATTTTTTTTTTTTTTTAATTTTTTAATGGCCTTTGCTACTTTGGCAATTAGCCAGGACAATTTTTGTTTGAGAAAATTTCCATGCCATAACCGGGATTTGAACCCGAGCCCCCATGGTTGGTAGTCAAATGAGCTGACCACTACGCCATAGCGACCGGCGATACTATTTTTACAATAAATGTTTCTACAATTAAAAACATCTTATTAGATAGATAAAAATTCGGTGCAAAATTTGATGTATAGATTGATACTAATTTTATTTTAGATTTTTAGTTTTGTATAAGAAATTAGTAACCACTGGGGGTTATACGCAGCCTTAACCCACATATTGGGCAACTATAGAGAGTTAAAAAAAAAACACATCGCGTGAAAAATATAAGCAAATATGTTATAAGTTTTTGAGTGGGTTATCAAATGAAATCTCTTAAGGCCTGAATAAACAAACTAAATTTTATTTTTGAAAAATCAAATTTTTGAATGGGATTTTAGTCAAAACCGTGCCAAAAAACTTTTGTCTAAAGTCACTGGATTATACAAAGTAGTGCAAGCCTTTGAAGAAGCCGACAGACCCCAGGGTTTGATTGGCAACATTGGTTCCCCTATTAAGAAAACTATAGCAGCAATTTTTACGTTCTTAAGTTTGCGTCTGCGCTGTCACATCTCTCTTTCTCGCTCTAATTTAATAACCTCCTTTGTCAGCGGTTTGAATATTTAAGATTAAGTTTCCTTTAAATTTATATATTATATCCATTTTATTTAATAAAAATTAAAAAAATAATTGAAATTGTACCACAATTTTGTTATAGTGCATCTTTGATAAAAAAAATCGTGATTACAATGTTTAAAATAAAAATTTTGGTAGTACTAGTTTCTTATTTTTGTACTGTTGGAATCACTGAAAATCATTTGTGTTGGCGACATTTTTAGCCCCAGTATGGCCGCCGTTGCGCTACTTTATATAATCTAGTGACTTTTCAGAAAAAAATTCAGTAATGCACCTTAATGGAAATAGATCAACAGGAATTTTTGATCTCATTAGTTTTTCGAAAAATATCGATTTTTTTGTGTCGTTGAAAAAAATACTATTTTTTAAAAATGTATTGTGTGGAATTAAAAGAAAGCTCTAAAGATGCCTATAGATTAAGGAATGAGAAGCAGTTTTTTTTTAAATTTATTTATTTTCACATGCTGACTGCTTGAAAAAAGTTATCTTAGTCTTGATGCGAGCACATCTCAAGTACGCTTGTAAGACGTAAGAAACGTCACGTTTTTCAAAATGTAAATTTTTACAAAATAATATGTGATCTATAATCTACGTTTTAAGACCTTTCATTTGATGCCCTCTATTGGTGGACTGGTAAATTTTACCGGCTCTGGATAATTGGAACAAATGGGTTCAAGGACCGTCCCCATTGGTTCAGGTTCCGGCTCCATTAATTCAGGAACTTCCCGGTGTCCCAGCGGGCCAGTCCGCCCCCAGTGATGTGTTTTTACGTATCGTATTTTTCGGACCATAAGACGCACTTTTTTACGCAGAAAAATTGACTTAAAATTGGGGTGCGTCTAATGGTCCGAAGATATAGGTACGTTGTTTAAAATGTGTGCGATGTTTAACAATGTTCCATTACTCGACGAAAGTAGCCGCGGTTGACTTTTATTAACTTTTTCAGGAAAATTGTTAGGTTTCGGAACGCGGTTACTGAAAATTTTGGTTACTTTTTTGTAACCAAACTAACCATGGATATCGCGGTTTGTGTGGTTACTTCCTCCTACTACAAACTTCAGATCTAATGTAAACTACAAAAGGCGGGAATTTCAGAACAATTACAATAAGGCGAGAGTTAAGTGGAGGGAATTAATCGTTTCTTTGTAGTGCAAGTAGTAAATTATAATATTATTTCACTATAGTCTATAATTAAAACAGTAAGAATGAGTGTAAGTAACTGATTTTTAGTAATATTGATCGATGTCGTGAAAAATAATATCGGGAAAAATCATATATGTTCTTATATAATGTGCCATTGTAAACAAGTTTTAATAAAACAAATATTTTTATTAATAAGTTTGTAAGAGAATATCTGTAACCTATAACGTCCATAAAATGACAGTTCAGTTGTCTGTTTTATCAACTGTGAGGTGTTACTACCGTTCCGTAACTAAAACGCGTTTTCAGGTAACCACAACTTACCACGACTTTACCGTAACCGCGACCGCGGTAGTTAGGTGTGCAGTTACGGAACATTGTATTTGTGTGGAATCAATTTAGAGCGCATAAAACAGAATCAACCAAGAAAATATAATAGAAATAAATACAGAATTAGCTGTCATTTCTGGAGGCCTTACAAGTCAACGAAAACACTTGGATGTGTCGATTAATAAACCATTTAATAATTTTATACGGGAAGAGTGGAACAAACGAATGATAAAGCCAAAACACGATGTTACAACAGCAGGACGTATGTAACGGACGACAAATTCAGAAGTACCTGGGTAAAAAATTCATGAGAAGCTGTAAAAGAAAAGACGATTATAAAGTCTTTTAAGAAAGGCGATATAAGAAACGCATTGGATAATATCGAAAATGACTTGGTTTTTGTACAGAATGACAACTATAGTTCAGACGAAAATAATACGAACAGTGACATTAACGCTACGTACAACCCCCAGAGATTATTAGTTTCTTATACAAAACTAACAATCAGAAATAAAATTAGTGACAATCTATACATCAAATTTTGCACAGAATTTTTATCTATCTAATAGGATATTTTTGATTGTAGAAAAAATTATTGTAAAAATGTTATTGCTCAATAACTTAATAATAGGTATTAGACAACAATGTTCTGTAATTTTTTAAATATATTTGTGGGTTTCAAATAATTTTTATATTTATATAGTTTTGTGTAGAAATGTCAAATAATACGTTAACATTTTTTTCGACATGATTGTTTATAGTTTACAGCCTTCGTCGAAAAATATTATACTTGATGATAATGAAATGCCACTTGGTACAAGTATTCTTTACATAAAATGGAACATTTTTATCCACCGCACCTATATTGAGAACCGGGGCAGATTCGAGGTGGCGGCAAAAGTAGATTACCAAGTACAATAACTATAAGTAATTTTCACAATAGAACAAATTATCTCCAAACATATTTGTAGAATGAAGCTTTAGCTACAATTTGCAACTTGGTACACAAATATGCGTCGAATGGTTTACAAGATGGCGTCTATAAAGCAAGTTGTTTATTTACAATTACATGACAGTTCTTTGGACAATTAAAAATATCCTATTAGATAGATAAAAATTAGCTGAAAATGTTGATGTATAGATTGTTACTAATTTTATTTCAGGTTGTTAGTCTTGTATAGGAAACTGTACGGTTGTGCGCACCCTTAACGAGACGAGTGATACCTACGAGAGTAAAGATGAACAGAATGTTCCGGGTACAAGTTAACGTAATAATAAATATTTTTTCTAAAAATAGTCTCATAAATTTGAGGCTATAGACCATAAGACGCACTCTTATGGTCCGAAAAATATGGTAATTTTATACTATATATTGGCTATGAACTGTCAGAGTAGTAGCAATGTTTTTGGCACCCTTGGCAAATAAAGTAAATACTCTCTCAGTCCAACAATCGTTTATAAAAGAAGAAAATACTCACTTAGCCGACTTCAAATATTAATATGCTTCCATCTGATTACTATCCATTAATTTCAAGAATACTCCGTCAACGTTTGTAACATTAAAAGCACAGAACACATCCATGGCTTAAACCTGATTTATAATAACTCCATAACATAAACGCATATGCATTGAACAATGGATTTGACCCTTCAAACCATCTGCTTGTAATGAACAGAACAAAGAAAGTAGTGTAATTTTTATGCTTATGTTCCATAGCATATCTATTATAAACCAGGCTTTAATGATCTGACAGCTTAACTTCACTGAACAATTATAGGATATTCAATAAATATCACAACGTTGAGCAGTACTTAAGGTCTCCTAGGGGATTATTTTGAATGCTCATAATGCAATTAGAGTTGAGAAATGTATTTGCTTAATCTATAGTATTTTATGCATAACTTTTAGAATATCTCTCATATTTATGACAAGAACAAATAATATTTTAAGGTTAATTATACATAGTTTAAAATTTCAAAACGAAATACTTTTGTTTAATATTAAAAAGATATTTACCTGATGTACCTGCTGTGAAAATACTATGTTTTAATTTTGTTTCATTTTCTGGCATTTTTAATGATTTATTTTACTTTTTTATAAATGCATAATTTTGTTTGTAACTGACAATTTGAAAAATCAAGTTTGCCGACACAAAAAAGTCAAAGTTGTAACTCAGCAACATAATTTTTAAGTAAATATATAGGTATTTTCTTGGGTTTCGGTCGATATATAAAAGCAGAGTTATGGTCTAATTCAAATTAAAAAAAAAGTAGATAGCGTTGCGAACCGAGTACGATTTACACTGGATAAATACAGTATAGCGGAAAATTTAAAATAGGTTACAATTAGGGCATGGGCGTAGTAACTGGGTTAGCAAGTGAATTTTTTTTTTAATTAAAAAAAGGTTAATAAGATATTGAAATAAACAAGGCAGATAATACACTTACGTTATTTATACGACATAAATTCAGTTTAATGGGAAATTTGAAAACGTTAAAAAAATATTGATTTTAAAAATTATGTACTATATATAAAAAGAGAGATATGGCTAAAAGAGTTTAAATAAAGCAATAAAACAAACATTATATCTTCAGAGCTAAAGTTTCTTATTTAAATAATTATTATAAATAAAAATTAAAAATATATGTATATATGAAGGTCTAAAAATTATATCAATAACTTCTTCTTTGGGCACAATTAGCTGGGCTGTCTTTTGGCCTCACATTAGTCTTCTCTCTTGATCTGTTAATTGTCAAGTGTCAAAAAATATTTATGAGATAACCTAAAAAATATATAACTGCCTAAAAACAAATTACATGGAGAATTTTCTCCATAAAATCTACGCCAAGAATATAAACAAAAGTCTAAATATGTAAATAATAACAAAATATATAAATAATATTTGTCGTTACTGGAGTTGTCTTTTTAAAAAGGATTTATTTTAATATTACAATTTAAAATATCAGAAGTACATAGTTTTATGTCAAATACCAGAATGAATCTAATACATAAAAATGGTCTTTTATAATCTTAACATATTTAGCAAGGTCAGGGGTTTTAACATGACACTGTCTGGCGTGCTTCTCACAGAGTCATCATAATACCGAAGGTAACTCCCCCGTTCTTAGAATGAAGCCTCTCCTGGAAGGTTGATAACGTTTGCTTCCTGGTGTTGTTGGCCTCTCTTGGAATTCCGCTGAACGATATATCTTGTAGTGATGTAGGTCAGGATACTCAAGAGACAGAGATATAGAATTACTGTCCATATGTTAATATTTTTTGGATCGAAGAATTTTTGATCATCATCGATTGGCAGCATTGGATTGGATTGTAGATCTTGTAATTTTAGCGTTTTCAGGTTGATGGAAAAATTTGATTTAGGATGATCTTGTATTGATAATCCTTGGCTATTGATTATCTTTGGCTGTCCGTGACTGATGGTTTGGAACAGGAGTTCTTCGTTACGGAAAATAATTTTGCAGTTATCTTCTTTGATGAGATATATGCCCTGAAGATTTTTTATTTCTGCATCTTCTTTACATTTGATTTCTAACTTCTCCTTTTTAGGGAATACTGCCAAATATTGGTTGATTTCTGATATGATTTTGAGATGGTTGTCGTTGACTTGAAGTTTAGTGAACTGACAGTTGTTGGACTGGCCGTTGAGTAGGATTCCTTCTTCGCATGGAGACCGATGATTGGTTTTTAGTTTGATTGGACATTGGTACACCTTGCTTTTTGTACAAATATCGCTTAGAGGCATTAAATCATTTTTTGATTTTAGAAAATATTTTACATCAGGTATAATAGTAATAATTTCTGATTCGTGTATGGTAGGTACAGGTAATAAATGATATAGACTGAAAATCTCTTCAAAATTAATCGGGATGGTTAGAAGGTATATAATTTTGTTGTTATCAATTTTACAACTAACGTCGATTACTGATTCAAAATCTAAAATATTGTTTCGTGTTAATTCGAAAGGTAGTTCATTTTTGTAATGACTTGAAATCTTTTGTAGTTCAAGGAACAAGTCTTTGCTTGTTACAATACTGGGATGCAAGGTTTTAATTTTGCAGAACGCAAGTGAAGTTTCCAAATTTTGTACCTCATTCAAGATTACATTGTAAAGTATAACAATTTGGTTCAATGCGTCTTTTGTTGTCAGTAAGTCAAAATGATTTGTTTCGTCTTGTAAAATTTCCGAAAGTTGAGTTATTTTGGATTTAATCATTAAATTGTTGATTTGTATGTCTTGTATGGTCTCATTAAAGTTTCTTATAATTTGTCTGTTAATACTGTATTGCATGTTAAGTTGATTTTGAACGTGTTGTTCATTCTCTTGTAAGTGTTTTAGAATTTTATCGTATTTTGCGCCATCGTCCGCGTCTAAGTTTCCTGTCAATGTTTTTAATATTGTCCCAAGTCCATTTACGAGTCCTCTTTTGTTCCTACTATGATTTTTAGTGTTACTATGTATTCCTATATTATCTATTTTATCATTTATGCTATCTCTTAGGTAACTAGTGATTCTAAAGTAATTTCCTAAGTTTCCAATAAAGTAGGTATTATTATCTATACTATTTCTAATTATTTCTAAGTTGTCATTCAATTTGTCGAATTCTACGTATATCGTCTGTAAGTCAAAGTAATGGATCAGGGTGTGTTCTGTTTTTTGAAGTCTTGCTTGTCCTAAGTTTATAGGAAGTATTCCTATGTTTTTTGAAATGTCTTTTATTTCTGTCCCGAGCCCGAAGCTGCAGAGCCTGAAATATTTTTAAAACTGTAAGTTTTCTGCGGCGGTCTTTTAATATTTGAGATGTGAATGTTTTCCGCACTGTTATGGTGTTGAGTTACAATTTTGGCGGTTTTCAAATTAGGTTTCACACTTTTAATAGTTTCCGCTTTATATTTGTTCTTGGTTTTATTTTGTTTCTGTTTATTTTTGATGAATACTTTTTCAGGAATATTTGAACGTTTTACATTAAAATTTTTGAAAACTGTTATTGCTATGTTAGTATTATCAAAAATAAATTTTAGCATCGATTTAACTTTATTCCAATTCAACATGTCAAGACCAGCTGCAATTTTTGGAATGCTTAATTTATTAATTTTGTTTTTAGTGCAAAAGATTTTTAAATTTAGTAACGTATAGAATAAATCTTGATAAGTTGGTTTGTGGAAGTATTTTTCTTTTGTTACGAGATATAAAAGGAAACGATTTTTATTTTTTAAGAATACTAATTTGTGAAGTTTAGGGTTCTGCATTTTCAATTTATCTACATTATTGAATTTATCCCGAAATTGTTTTGCGATTCCTCTTGACATGTGCAAGTCTCTACTGACACAATGTGCTAGACTACTGTCTAATGGCGAGTCAAAAAGATTTCCTTCAACTTCTAAAATGTTATTACTATTTAAATTAAAGTTTGGTTTTTTGTCTAAAAATTTTTTATAAAGCACAAGGGGTGATTCGTTTCCTATATTTTGAGGTAAATTTAAAATTGTGTTATATAATTTTAGTGTTATATCAGGTTCATTAGAATTTGAACTAATAGAATTGGTTTGGTGGTTTTTCACGTTAGTAACATATTCTAAATTTTCAAAATTTGTCTGGGGTATGATAGTTTCTTCATTTTTTATATTTTTAATCGGAACTGTAATGGCTTGTTCTGTGTTAGGTTGTATTATGTAATTGTGAGTGTTTGGTATTGAATCTTGAGGTGTTTTTCCATAGTTAATTTTTATTTTACAATGTGGGGTTATTAACAAATTTTGATTAAGGTCAATTTTTGCATTTAAGAGTTTTAGGTTATCTAATCCTAATAAACAATCGAAATTATCATGGAAATGAAAAAGATGGAATTTTAAAAATTGTTCTTTAATTTTGAATGTTTTTGGACACAGCATAAGGGTACTAAAATGTTCTACTGATGTTCCGTGTGCCGTAGAGATTTGAAAAGGGTCTTTAACGATAGATTTTTTAAAATGTTTTTGGGCAATGATTGGGTTTACAAATGATTTTGTGCTTCCAGTATCTAAAAGGATTTTCAAATTATTTTCAGGGAAAATAACGTATGGTAGTTTACTTTCGTTATTTGTCAAATTTAAAAGTTCGAAGTTGGTTCCGAGGCTGTCATTTCTAAAAAATGATTTTGGTCAACCTCTTCAGGGGTTTGATAGTAATCATCCTCATAATTTTCATATTCAATGTTGGGTTCAATTTCAAAATATGGATTTTGGAATGGTTGCTCTTTCATGTTATATAATTCTTCACTTATAAAATTTTGATTTTGTTGTGGAAATCTTGGAAAATTGTTACTTGGTTTGTAAGCGCGATTAGTTGAAGTATTTCGACTAGCTAAAGTATTTCGCGTTGTAATACTCATTGGGGTAGGTTTTGAGAAATTCGTTTTAGTGCCTGGCCTAAAAACGTTTGTGGTTTGATTAGAATTGGAAGATTTAGCATTTGAGTTAAATCTATTACTGTTGAACGTGTTCGGACTGGAATTTTGAAAATTAAATGAATTGTTGGGTTTAAAGTTTTGAGAGTTTGCCCTTTGTGGGGGTTGTCTGAGTAGTGGTGAATTGTGCATGTAATTTGCATGTAGTGTATGATAGTTTTGTGAGGATTTGTGTGATTGTTTAGGGGTTGTGTTCCAATTAGGTTTCGTTTTGTAACTATTTATGTCTAGTTGAAAGTCGTTCGTGAGCATATTGAGCGCATTATTGAGATCTGTTGGGTTCTTTGTGCGCATAAGGGAACCTAAGGGTTCTCTCAAACCTCTTAACAGAATTCTCAGAGCATAATTTCTGAAATAATCATTTAGTATAATTGAGTGTTCTTGGGAGCAATGTGTTGTAATATAGGAGATTTGAAGGTTTAGGACCTTTTGAATCTTATTATAGAAATCGAAAGGCGATTCGTTCGAGTTCTGTCTTAGTTCTGTTAGCTCTATGTTTAAGGTAAAACAGTCTCGTTTGTCAGAGTAACCGTTTAATAATGCTGTCTTTAAGTCCGACCAATTTGTTATATTGCTCGATGCAATATTTATGGCGGCTTCACCCTTGACTCTAGCAAGGATGCTTGACATAAGGTACTCATTTTGGAAGTCATTTACGTCTGTTGCATTATAAAATTTGTTAACTAATTTTTCGCACACCTCTAGAAATCTAGGTAGCATTTCCGTTTCACCCGAAAACTCCGGTATCATAGCCAGATACTCTTTTTTGAGTTCCATTGGGCGTACGGTGATCGGAATTGTTGTGTTCGGCATTTTGCCTGTTTTTATTATATTAGAAGGGTTAGAAAAAATAATTTTTGGGATAATGTCGGAATCTGAATCTGAATCAGAGCTTATACTATTATCCGATTCTGGTCTATTTAAAAATTCGTTAATTAACAAAGAGCCTCTAAAAGACATTAATACTCACAGCAACAGTGTTAGAATGTGTGCCCTCCTGTCCATGGAAGTTGACTGCTTGACTGGATCTGCCTCGATGTTCTCTCGAAGACGTTGTCACTGCTTACAGTTCTTTGCACACACGTTCACGTTCTGAATAACCGATATTCGTTCAGTCTACACAGAGTCCGTGATTTTGTTCGATTAACTAGCAAAACGTTGATACGCACCGATGTTATATTCACTAACACGTCTAGTTATCCGACCCGACTGCGCCAATAATATTTGTCGTTACTGGAGTTGTCTTTTTAAAAAGGATTTATTTTAATATTACAATTTAAAATATCAGAAGTACATAGTTTTATGTCAAATACCAGAATGAATCTAATACATAAAAATGGTCTTTTATAATCTTAACATATTTAGCAAGGTCAGGGGTTTTAACATGACACTGTCTGGCGTGCTTCTCACAGAGTCATCATAATACCGAAGGTAACTTATATAAAAAATTAAATAAAATAAATAATATATATTACCAATGTACGACACTAAACATCTGTCAACTTGGACTAAAAACAATATTTTAACAGTGTAATAGGGATGGCGATCTAAACCAATCCGAAGCAAGGGCAAAGAGCTCCTATCTTCTTACACACATTTTTCGACTTTGAAAAAGACCATAGTCAAATATTTAAAATGAATTTATTATTTGCTTACTAGTTTCGGTTCGATCTGAACCATTATCAAAGCTTGCAAAAAACATATATAAGAATGCAGAATTAAAATTATTACAATATAATTTGAAACATATTAAAACAAAAATATATGGTAAAATTTTTTTTATAACCAGGATTCAAATGCCTGGTATCTCTTTTTAATTTAATTTTCTTTCTTAGGGGGTATTTTTTGGCTAAAACTGGCACTAAAAAACTTAAAATATTTCCGTTATAAACAAAACTAGACTCTTAAAAGAAAAAACTATACAATAAAAATTGTTTATAAGAAAACAAATCTTATTTGGTCTATGCATTTTTTCAATTTGATGAATATTAGGGTAGTTACGGGGGGACACCCTAAAACTAGAGAAGTGATGAGTCATCACTTCTCATGATCGCTGAAGACGGAAACAGATTGTTGAGCAGTTTCCGAAACGTCCGAATTTATTTTTTATATTACTCTTGAAGTATTATATCTTTTTGATACTAATACTCATTATATTGTACTATTCTAGCCTAGTACTATCAGAAATGGCAAACGTCCAAAATAAAGGTGTCTGCATACAACTCTATAGTATTGAAAAGTGCATTTGATAAAAAATGTCACATACAACCTTATTATTTTCAGCCGACGATATATCTATGAAAATTTGAAAATCTTTCAGCATCTTGTGGAATTTTATTGAAAATTTTGTAACAGTATTTATGGCAAGACTAGCCTTATGGACCCCTTAGGCCCGTGTCCACCAACTTCAAAAGACATTACAGCGTGTTCGCGATTCCAAAAAGGTTGAGCAAAACTGTTCTGTACCGTGGGCAGTGATGGGCGCGTAAGTTACATGATGTAAGTTACCTCATTGTTGACGCGTAAACAATTGATGTAAAGTAAACACAAAAACTCTTGTAAACAATGTAAACAGCGTAAACAATGTAAACAATGATTTAGACATGCGCACTTGTTTTGAATTACAGAACCTCATTATCAATACCTTTTTATAAATAATAAAATTTTAATGAAACGATTTTAAATGAAAATGTAAGTATATAAAATTAGGACAAGCCAATATACATATTAATAAAAATCGAATTTGCATCATTATACAGATGTTACATACAAATTAGTAAATATGAATATGAAAAATAAAAAACTTTTTTCTTTAAAAAATTCAGTCTAATTTTTTTAATAACAAAAAGATTCATTGCAAATTTTGCATAACACCCTATATTTTCTTTCATTTTCTTTAATTAAAACAAAACCTAGTTCTTCAGAACTATTCCTTTGGTTTCTTCCCACCAGTTTTTTAATAAATATATTGTTTTGAACTGAATATACTCTCTATTATTCATATTAAATAAGTAAAACTAACCTCATTATTTGGCAGTTTACAAAGTTTACATTGTTTACATTGTTGACAAGTTTACCAATTGTTTACATAAGTTTACACGTAAACGTAAACAATTAAAGTTTACGTGTAAACGCCCATCACTGACCGTGGGTCAAGTCAAATTAACTGACAGAGCCTAAAAGAAAAAAACAAGAAGAAGAAGAAAAAGTAAATACAATTAAATATAAATAGATTTATGTATTTAATAAACTATATGACATCATAATTTACAATTTATGTTATAACAATAACAGTTTTACATTAAGATTAGTTTCAACTATTGTAGGAGATTAAATATGACTTTTGACATATTATTCTTAAAAACATTCATTCGTCGAAGAAATAATTAGTAAGTATTTAGCAATGTTTGTAGAAATATTTGAGAGAGCAATAAACATTGACTATATTTCCCTTATGAAATAATCCTAATACTGGATAATTTGTAAGATAAATACTAAAATTACTTAAAAAAATAAAATATATGTACACTTTTTTATAAATTAAAATAATGTGGCCAAAAAAAATTTATAAAATGTAAGGGAGAAAATATTTAAAAGTTATTAAACTTGAATTATTAGTGATAAATGTAAGAATATTTGAAACTGAAAAATAGTAAAAAAAGTTTTTTATGGATCTACAGTCGAGTTAATACACAGAAAAATGCATTTACAAACTTGTAATTAAAACTAATTAAAAAAGTTAAAAGTTGCATGATCCATATAAAAATATAAAAATAAAGCAAAGCAAGAGTACACATATAAGTTGTAGCAAAGAAAACATAGATGAGTCAAAAATAATTTTTTCTAGTTCTTCGCACACTTATAGACATATCTAAAGTTTATAAAAAGTAAAATATACAGTTGAAAATTAAAATGTACAGAAAATAAATGGAGCAGAGAAAGTAGGAGGGGAGGGAGATGAAAATTACACCCTGTAAGTTAGTCTAAGGCTTAAATAAGTGGTTAATGGAAAATGTGAGAAAGAGGTAGACGAAAGAATGTGTAAAGAAAGGGAAGCTACAGAAGTCTAACAAAGCCTAAGCTGCAGGGCCAAAGAGTAATTTTGCAAGGCCGAGTTCAGACAAAAAAAAAAAAAAAAAAAAACAGAAAAGAAATGGAAGAGGATCGAAGCCATGACAAAAAAAAGGAAGTCGGATAGAAAGGATGACAAAAAAAGGAAGACACATTGAAGTGATGACAATAAAAGAAGACGGGTCGAAGAAATGGCCCAAACATAAAAGAAAGACGGATCAAAGTGACAAAAAAATTATATTTAAAGCGAACAGCATGCTTTATGAAAATTATTAAATATTAGGTGTACAAATGAATAATCCAAATTATTTTAAGCAGTTATTATTAAAAGCAAATTATTTTAGAATCATTTGATTTTCCCGCTCTTTTGCGGTTATATAGTGTTGACATATAGTTATTAAAAATGAGAGTTGGTATGCCTGAAAGTCTAACATAACCTTCAAAAGTATTCAATTCAGTACAGCCGAAAATGGCAACAGATAAGGTGCATATCCGACACTGTATTCTTTACAAATTCAACAAGGAAAAAATGCTGTAAGAGCGTGCGAATCGATTTGTTCCTTTCTCGGCGAAGGTATTGTATCGTACGACATGTGCGCATTTTGATTTACGCGGTTTAAAAGCGGTGATTTCTGTCTGAACGACAAACAATGCCCTGGAGGTCCTTGAAAGTGCAACGACGATGATTTGGAGAAGCTGCTCGCTGAAAATTCGGCACAAACGCAAAAAGAGCTTGCAGAACAGTTGGGAGTAACGCAGCAAACGATTTCTAAACGCCTACATGAGATGAGACGCCCGTATACTGGCAAAGAAGAATGTCCACTGAAATTGTTGCATAACAACGCCAAGCCGCACATTGCTTCCAATACCAAAGACACCACAATGAGTCCTGGCTGGGACGCCTTGCAGCACCCGGCGTATTCAACAGACATTGCTCCATCCGATTACCACTTGTTCCGGTCGATGGAACACGCCTTGTCCGATATGCACTTCCAATCAGTGGATAAGATCCGAAAATGGCTTAACGACTTTATCGTGCCCAAAGACGTAACATTTTTCCGAGATGGAATTCATCAGCTGCCTGAAAGATGGCTTAAAGTTATAAAAAGCAAGGGCGAATACTTTGATCGAACAATTTAATTTACTTTCTTTTAAAATAAACCTTGAATGTAGCTGAAAAAATTGGATTATTCATTTGTACACCTAATAAGAGAAAAATTGTTAGTCATTGAAATGGATTTCTGGAGATGATCAGCCATAATGTCAAGATTGGACAAAGTGAAGTTCAAAACTAAAGAATCCGTGAAATAATTAACGTATCAAATGACATTGTTCGGATAAAAAAAAAAACTTCTACTATGGTCTAGCGCAGTGGTGTTCAATCTGTGATCTCGAGATTATTTTATAATCACCAACACGAAAATTCTGCCTATCGTCCTCAAGAAATTTTCTGAATTTATACTCCCCTTTCAAGTGATTTTCAGAATTTCTACCGGTCTCATGATTTTCTGAATTTCAAACCCCTTCTATCCCCCATCCACATGTGATTTTTGTTATTCATAGCTACCTCTCAAGTGATTTTTGAATATCTTGGCCTCTGGTCCAACTTTATACGGCCCGTAAAACATATCTAGCAGTATATATGACCTCTGGTCTACCGAATGATACCAAATTATTCTAAAACTAGTATTGGGTGACAGCGAAGAGATGAAAAAGAGGAAGATCAAAATCAAAAGAATAAATGTACAAAAATAGAGTACAGTAGACTATTTTGGAATATCAACTGGCACCAGGAGACTCGTATTATTGGAGTGGTGACTGGAAACCAGAAAACGTTGAAGTATGTTGTAAATACGATATAATGATGATAAAAGTAAAATGGTTATTCGATAAGCTATCGAAGAGAGAAAAACACTACATGACTAGAAAGTAGGAGTTCAACACCCATAGATAATTAACGGGAACAGTAAAGATTGTACAAAAAATAGAGGAATAAAAGAATAACACTAGTCTTCGTACCAGGTATGTTAGAATTCTAGAATTTTAGAAATAGAAATTAGAGAAAAATTGGAAAATACAATAGAGGACACTCATGTGGATTCAGAATCAACAGAGGGACCCAGAACCACATGTTCACAATAAGACAAATGTATGAAAGTGCATGACAACCATGGAAATAAATATACACCTGTTTCATCAGTTTAGAGGAGAAGTTAGACATGGTTAATAAAGAGAATATCTGAAAAGGCCAAAGGAAAAGAGATGTAGACACAGACTAAATCAACCACGTGACGATCATACACCAGTGCAGCAAAAAATATTTTCGAGATTTCACTATAAGAATAGGCCTCAGGCAGGGATGTGGTTTAAGTCTACTCTTCCTCACAGAAGTGCTTCACGACGTGATAAAACAATGTAAAAAATCGGCTATGGCCACCACAGGACCAACCGCCATCATAAAGTACTTATATAAATTTCATTCTAGCAGCAGAGTAAAAATAACTTGGCGTAATATTTTCTAACAGAGATATTATTTATCATGACTATGGAAACGTTACATATAAATACAGAGTGATTATTTAATGGCGAGACGACGTCACTGAATTTTACGTGCCTCCTAGCAGAAATACTGGTGAATACTATGACATAATAACCTAAAATTTGATTATGAAGAAAAAAATGCACGCATAATCGCCTGCTACGATGTGTATGAAACGGCAAATTATTAAAACTTCCAGTGACGTCGTCTCGCCATTAAATAATCACTCTGTATGAAAAAATTTTACAGAAATTATTCGAAATTTTTATTTTATCAAAAAACATCTCAAATAAAAGTTATTAGTTATTGCTTTTATAGCAACTTTTGTTCAATAAACTTTTTCGAAATATTTTTCTGTTGTGAAATATTCACAAAAATCTTAAAACCGATACGAGTAAACTCCCATTTTTAGTCAACTGATTTTTACCAAAAGTTGATCAACTCGTGCCCACTGATGGCACATTGATGGCAGAAGCTTAAATATGAAGTTTCATAAAAATCCTTTCAGCCGAATTTGCTCTACACGTGTACACAGACGGACAGACGAACAGACAGACAGACAGACGGACGGACAGACAGACCGACAGACATCATACTAAAAATAGTCAAAACGTTATGTAGGGACCTCAATTCGTGGAGGTCCATCGAAATCTCGAAATGTCAAATCGGTATGATCACAATACCTCCCTTATAAATGTTGACGGTCGGTAAAAATAGACCTGCACATGGTAGAATACTGAAAGATAAAAGAAGTAAAAGTCATAGAATTATGTTAAACAGATGACATGATAATAGTGGTATAAAATAAACATGAAGCATAACAAAGAAATGTACTACAAAGATAAAAGAAACAAAACACAAAAAAAGGCAAAGAATGATAATAAATGGAAAGAACAAAATAAACTGTATAAAAATAGAAGACGTTCGTTTAGAAGAAATGAATAGCTACATATATTTTGAAATTAACAATAAATTCAGATGGTGAGCTAAATGATGAAATAACTGAAAGAGTAGGAAGAACAGAAAGGCTATTTAATGCCAGAGAAGTCAATTTCTTGGAAATTAACAAACCCTCACAGAAGCAAAGGTAGAGATATTCAAAAGGTGACAGTGTCAGTACTGTCACGTGTCAGTGAATCGTGGACTACCACAATTAAACAACAAAGTAAGAGCAGAAGCACGGAAATGAGATTTTTAATAAAAATAGCGAGAAAACCAAAGATGGAGCCAGGGCATATTTAGTTAGTTAGTTAAAATTTTGGCGCACAACAACAAATGCTATTTGCGCCAGGGCCAGGTCCCAATCTAACTCTTCCGCTGCTCTAGACAATGACGTTGGCCGCCCTTTATTGTTAGCGTTTTCATCGATATCAAAAAAGCATTCAAAAACGTTGGTATTCATATTTTGCTTAATACCGTTTTAAATATGGGTTTCAAACTATTTAATTAATAAGAGACAAATTGTAAAATATGACAAATTTTGGGGAAAAATGAAAAGGGGAAAAATCCAATATATTTAATATAGATACGAACCTTTCCCTAGTATAATAGTAACTATATAGGTGATTTAAAAACAATTTATATATCTGATACTAAATTCAAACATGTATTACCTACTATTTCAAGAAGTTTTACTTTTTTATTGGTGTTTATTGATTTTAATTTTCTCTTCCTACCAATTTTCCACCCCCAAATTAGCCATTCTAGGCAGATTCCCAGCTTGCGCCTCCCTAGATTGGGTCCTGGATAGAACATATTAGAAATGCGACGTTCAGGAAAGATGGTAAAACATGTATAAAGAATGGGAGATGAAATGATAGCCAGAGCAACTTATAGCAAGACCAACAGAAAAGAAAAGATGAGAACTAATTAAGTTTTGGAAAGACAAAATGAGTCAAGTGACAGAGAGACGAGGAGTCAAATAGACAGATATTGAAACGTTCACGTTAAACATGAAAGTCTGGAAAGAAGTCTTAAAGACCATCAGAAGTTGCATCTTGACTCTACTCAACAACGCCTTATAGAAAGTAAGTAAGTATAATTCAAAGACAAATCAGATAAAGAATGAAAATATATAAAAAAGATTTTAGCAACTAGTTTTTTAGTAATCTTTTATTTACAAAGCTCATAATAGAAAATAAAGTGAACAGTATCAAGCAAAAGATACAGTAAAATAGTGAATAGTGAAGTAACAGTTGGAAAGAAAATTCTCAGCAAAAAATAAAATTCGAGTCATTTAAAAAGATATGCTCTAATACCGACAGACTGAAATTTTCTGTCTGTAATTTTATATAATATAACCACCTTGAACTTCAACACCTTTTCGGCATAAGTGAGATTCCTCAAGCCCTTCAAAATAGTTGGTTACCGTTGCTTCTAGTTCATAATTTGAAGAAATTCGTTTTTCACCAAGGAATTTTTTGAAATTTGGAAATAGATAAATAAATATTTGGAAAATCATGGTGCTAAATCAGGTAAGTACGGTAGAGAAAGCACTAATTCGTACTTTAACTCGTCGATTTTTAATATTAAATCGACGCTTGTAAAGAGTGGGTTATTTCGATTAAAAATTTGTTTCTTTAATAGCATAGTACTTTTATCTTTTGGCCTTTGGGAAATAAGGAATGAACATTAACCGTTTTACACTACAGAAAATTAACATAATCTTTCCTGCAGGCAAAATGAACTTTTTGGTGACGGGGAATCATTATGTATCCATTATTTTGACTTATGTTTTGTTTCCGCTGTTTAGTAGTGAACGTAGGTTCTTCATCTCGTTAAAATTTCTGTTGGCGTTAGACCTCTTTTAAAATAAAACTTTATCACTGCACGAAGTTCAATTTTATTTATTTTCAAACCACACTAAGATGCTTTTATTTAAACAAGTTTTTACGATAAACTACGCGATCAATCGATTTGATGTTATATTGTTGTTTATAAGATATATCTAGCAACACAATCCAGAAAAAATTGATTCATCTATCATCAGGTCGCAAATTTGACTTCAAATAACTCTCGTACGTAATTAAATGTGAGCTTAATTCAACCCTTAACAAGTTAAAACAAGAAATGGATTAAAGTTCATGCAATTCAAGAACAGTATTTATTTTCTCCCTATGAAGTGAAGTAAATTTCCTTATAGTACACCATTGATGACATGTATGACTCCATTCGTTGCTGGTATGTTCTGTGTGACAACAGACACGTTGTTTACTTTGATGCGATCTGAAAAAAAAAAGTAAAATTAACTTCATAATACAATAGCAGAAAGTTTATACTTCTTAACACATAGGTTTGTTTTCACTTTCGAAATCTTGCACCGTCTATCTCATGAACAATTAACCAATTTTTAGGAATTTTTAAATTATTTTAAAGAGTATTGCGAATATTTCTTATTATAGTTTAAATTTTTAAAATATTTGGCATTAACAATATTTATTTTGGGTTTGAATGGCATGTAAAATGTTTAGTCAAATTTAAGAAATTTAAATAATTGCTGAGTGAATGGTACAAATTACCGTACTTGCTGACGTATTTTCAATCTAAATAATATTTCCACTCTTAAAACCAGGATGTGTTATTGTACCCCATAGTTTAAAATTTTAGCTTAAAATTTATTCCCTGAAAAATGCCTGTTTCTCAGATGTGTCTTCTACACAAGAAAATTCTTCTCTTTAAAATATATCCGCGTATTTTTTTATTTTTTTATTGTCTTTTGCTACTGAGGTAATTAGCTAGGGCAATACTAATTTTTTGAAAATTCCATGCCTAAACCGAATTCTAACTCGAGACCTTAGCAACGCAGGCATATATGTTACCATTACACTACGCTGTTCAGTATTTCTGTATATTTTACACAAACCAGTCCTCCATTTGACTGTGAAGCATACGTCTATGAAAGAAAAAAGAGATCTTATAAAAACTCCAGGTCTTTGTAAATTAGAATATTCGCAGGATAACGAGAAATAGATGAAAATACAAAGTTTCCAAACAGTTATGAAGAATTAGCAGTAAAAAAGAAATCCACGAAGAAAAAAATCAGAATATAAATCAAAGAAATGAAGCGGTAATCTCTAAAGTGAAAAACAGGTCACTCTGTTATCTTTAGCGACAAACGGTTCGGCAGAAAAAGATCAGTAAATACTGGCAATAAATCAACACTTTAGTGCAGATATTGACCAAACAAGATTTTAAGAGCCAAAAAGGTCGTAAAATTCGCAGTCTTTACCTTTAGAAAAGACGTACTTATGTTATAAAACAAAAACACATACTAACTTGAATCCAGTGGTAATAAATTTAAAGAAATCGTGCTCTTTAGTGGGTCCATTAAGACCATATATAAGCAGAGGGGTTGAGATCGCAAATCATATTAGATGGAGGAAACTTTAGCATTTCTAAAAGTAACAAAAAAGCTCAAATAGGCAGAACCATTTCGCGAGCCATATGTTGCTGTTCCCTGCAGCAGCACATAGCAGAGCGAGGTGGAGAGAATGTGCTGAAGCTCCGAGAAAATTGAGTATATTTAATAAAATACACTTCTACATGGTAACCGACGAGTTCATCGAAAAAAAATATTTTGTAAATTTTTGAGAGGAAAGTCAAAAGAGCAGTGGTCAATAAAAGTAGACAGACTAAGAAATAATTGCGTAAAATTTTTTATATGGTTTAAAAAAAGGTAAATAAAGTGACATAGTGTTTGAATATAAATAAAGAAATATAATAAGAAAACTTATATAATAAAAGAAATAAATGTTTTGTTTTTAAGGTTTAATAAGACAGGTTATGGGCAATTGCACGCAAATAATTTTTATAAATTCATACACAATGATACGCATTTTAATTGGGCTAATATGGGGGGAAATAAAGTACTATGCGCTTAAAAACAATGTAATTAGATTAGGTTTAGTTAGTAAAAGTCTAAAACCCAGCGGAGCGAGTTACCCATCTTCTAGTTTAAGGACAAAGCACTATTTTAGGTTAGGTTAGTAAGGGTTTTGTTAGAAGAAGCCGAGCGAAGCGAGCTACCCATCTTCTTGTTTAATGTCAAAACACTATCTTAGGTTAGGTTAGGTTAGTAAGGGTTTGGTTAGAAGAAGCCGAGCGAAGCGAGCTACCCATCATCTAGTTTAATGACAAAACAAACTCACACTAACATAACAATGCCACCTGTTTAGAATCACCGTACATTGAACAAATCATGTGTGGTATAGTAACTATGAATAGTATAACTATGTACATAACACACAACCCTTAAGACTTAACAGATGGGGAAATACCATTTTTATAATCCTTTAAGAATGGGTGTATTAAGTACATTGATGATCCCATTATCCGGGTTTTTCTGATCTAAGGAGCCCTGTTCGATTTCAAAATAATCCAACAGGTATCTTTTACCTGGCGACTTTTTTGAATGGAAAATTTAAAAATTATTAATAGACCAAGTATGATAGTTATTTAATAAGTGTAGTCTGTCAACTTTTATTGACCACTGCTTTTTTGGCTTTCCGGTCCCCTCGGCATTCCTCTCAAATATTTACAAAATATTTTTTTTCGATGAATTGATCATTCGATGCATTGATCATTCGATGAATTGATCATTCGATGAATTGATTTTCGATGAATTGATTTTCGATGAATTGATTTTCGATCAATTGATTTTCGATCAATTGATTTTCGATCAATTGATTTTCGATCAATTGATTTTCGATCAATTAATTTTCGTTCAATTGATTTTCGATCAATTTTTGCGATTTTTGCCAAAATTGTGCAAAAAAAATGTTGTCCCACACCCTGTAGCCCAGATGGTTTAAACTAAAAATCTGAAAAAATTCTAAGTAATGTACATTTGTGTGAACCGAAATAGTACAACAGAATTTCCGAATTTTTGATCAGATTATGTTTTCGGAAAGTAACGCATTTTTTGTGTTTTTTGCTTGACCATGTAAAATATTTAATGATATTATGTAGTACAGTAAACAGAGCGTTTCGGTGATGTAATGCTTAGAATACTGACGTTCTTATTTGCAAACTCGAGTTCAATCCGGCCTCAGCAATTTAATTTTTTCTGTTTTTTTTTTGCATTTTTATTTCGTTTAAATTATTTTTTCAAAGTTCTAGTTATATTTGGGCAAATATTGCATTTAATTTTTAAAAGCGTAAATTTAATAACCAGTGGAAATTGTTGAAATTGAATACTCTTGGACTTACAACCAAGTAATTTATATATAATACCTTGGATACAAGTAAAAAAATAAAATATATAAAATATATGTTATGTCATGTATCATATTAGTGCCTAAATATATTACTGCTATACTGCTATTTATATTCCTATAAATACACGAAATCAGAAGGGCGGAGCTTATTAAGGAGATTATTATTATTATTATTACTGCACATATTTAGAAACCTACATAATGGTATTAGGCATTCGAAATAAAATTAACAAAAAAAAAAAATAATAATAATTTAACATAAAATTTGTTTTGGCATCCCAAATAATCATTATTCACTTACTAAATACCTGCGAAACCCTGAAATGTGTGAAAATTCACACTTTATATCCATTTGTTTATATTTTAAGTCAGTTAATGTATAGTTGCCCAAGTTTTTAATTACATTACTGTCTCTAATAGTACATTTGTCGAGTTTCTAACAATAAACTCCTGGACAAAGTGGGAAAAGCGCCAAAAATACTACCAAAAGTAGCCGGATACGCACTACAAGAAAAAGAAGAAGAACAAGAAGAAATAATTATGTTTGATATTATACTAGAATTTTAAACTATATTTTAAGACACATGATAAAAGACAAAATTGTAAAGACGATCAATAAAGGAAGAATATTCGGCGTCCAATGGGAAGATCTAGCAAAAAATGATAATAGTTGATAGATGATTCGTCGAGTTTTGGAAATACTTGACACAAAGCAAAATAAAAGACTTATGGGTATGCACTTATGTTACCACGACTGACTTTGCCTAAAATGAGAAAGATTTTACAATATTTAGATAGCGAAAGGATGAAATTCTTCACCGTAAATGAGCATCGTAAATAAACATTGCACAAGCAAGTAACCGAAAAACTACAATAGTATTATAAAATAATTTTCCAGTGGTTAGTTCTATGCAAAAATCTAAAAAAGGAAACAAGAGAGAAACCCGAACCTATTTTACAAGTGACATCTAGGTTAATGATATGAAAACGATGCGTAGAGTTAGATATAAGACTCAAGTATTAGGTGAAAGGCTACAGCAGCGCCAGTAATCTCACGATAAACGTATATTAACTGCACATCACGACCTTTCACTTATTGACTTCTCATTTCATTGCAGTATCATGGAAAATAATTACATTTTTGAGAGGAGTATAATGGGTTATTCACTAAAAAAGAAAATCGTCACGAGCTGGTCTCACGAAAAAATTTTCCCTTTCAAAATCTCACGATACACATGAAGATAACTTGTGTTCACTGTCACTTTTTAAATTTATCTTTTTGTTTTCTTTTGCCAATTATATTAATTGGTGTTCAGGAAATTTGAAACACAAATTCTCAAATAAACTGTGAACTTACTCTTTAAGACAGCTCTTAAGACGTAGATGAAGGAATGGATTGTTGTTTTAGGGTTTTGGAGGTATGACCACCAAAAAACCCTTATAACGTCACTCATGTATATGCTGTTCACTTTTCTAAGGTCAAACTAGATCTAGTTATTTTGGTTACTTTTATAGTGTGTTTTGTAGGTATGACCAAAAAACCCTTATACTGTCATTATGTCGTCTGTCTGTCTGTCTGTTCAGTAAAAATTGTAGCCAAACGGCGAAACCTAGAGAGTTGAAATTGGCATGCTTATACAACTTTTTGACCCGCGCATAGGAAAAATACTAAAACATCTAAAAAAACATATCCCCCTAAAAGTATAAACAAATATATGCTCATCGAAAAAAAAAGAAATTTTTTTTTATTTTTTTTCAATTCTGTGTAGGGTATCAAATGAAAGCCCTTGGTACGTGGATTAACGATCAAAATTTTATTTTTGCAAAATAAATTATTTTGATGCGATTTTTGCCGAAATTGTGCAAAAATTTTTTTGTCACACCCTGTAGCCCATATGGTTTAAACTAAAAATATGAAAAAATTCTAAGTAATGTATATTGGTGTGAGCCGGAATAGTACAACAGGAATTTTTGATCAGATTATGTTTTCGGAAAAAAACGCATTTTTTGTGTTTTTAATTAAAATATGTTAAATATTTAATTTGCTATGTAACACACCAGATCAGTAGCTTTAGTAGTGTAGTTGGTTTTGTCGTGCGCTTTGTAATTTGCAAACTAGAGTTCGAATCCTGTTAATTATTCTTTCTGTTTTTGTTAGCATTTTATTTTGTTTAAATTATTTTGTCAAAATTGTAGTTATATTTTGGTAAATGTTGCATTTAATTTTTAAAAGCGTAAATTTAATAACCAGTGGGAAGTGTTGAAATTATAATTTAATTCTATGTTTGACGAAATCAGAGGGCGGGGCTTATGATTTAAGCAACCAATGGAAGCCATAGGCGCAATTTTCAAAATCTTAATGAACCTTGCTATATAAAAAAAATACTGCACATATTTAGAAACTTACATAATGGTATTAGGCATTCGAATTAAAATTGATAAAAAAATATTTTGACATAAAATTTGTTTTGGCATCCTAAATAATCATCATTCAGTTACTAACTAAATACACACTTCAAATCAATTTTTTAGTTTAAGCGGAACTAGATTTTGAAATCTAGTAACTACTAACGATTGAATGTAGCTCTTGATCATTTTCTTGCAATAAAAACCTCATTCAATTGTTAAATAGTGAGCTCGTGCCAATTAAAAAAAAAAAAATCTGTTTAGTTTCGCTTAAACATTTGGGATAGACAGCGTCAGATCTGCAGACCTTGGGAACCTATTATTATCACTACAAAAATTTGAAAACTATATTTTATGAATTAATTTCAATAATAGTCTTATCTTAATAGATGCAAAGTTACATTGTGTCAAAATGTTATCTACTGTGAACAAAGTTACAAAACTTTAACAAATTTCATACGTGCAATAACGATCAAACCCATAAAATTATCAAAATATAGCATTCGCAATTCATTTTAATCACTAATTAGGTCTTTAAAATATGTTGAAAAAGTAAGACAATGCTATCTTATGTTATGTGTAATTCTTTTGTTAATGTAGATATATCATATATGCGTACGAGAAATCTGTTAAGTGCGTTAAAAGAGCATATCTTATAGAGTTTTTATTTTTAATAAAGAGTATTGTTACATAATATTTAAGAATGTGTACCGGTCATGCTTGCTACAGCACTCTTGGGAAGTTTTTATAATTGTATGTTTTATTTTTATGAATTTCATTCATCTTAAAATTAAAGAGAGAAACAAATAAGCAATAAGAGAAAATTGATGTGAATTTTCACACATTTAGGGTTTCAAAAGTGCGAAAGCACTAAAATTTTTCGAAAAATATATATATATCAAAAATTCTGTTTATACAATTTCATGCTAAAAACCAATTCTCCATTTTTTTCAGATTTTTAGATCAACCCTTCTGGTTGGTGTTTAATAGACAAAATTTATAGGAAATATTTTTCAGTAAAATTGCATCAAAATTTAATTTTTGTTTCACTATTCTGATTGCACTATTCCGATATCAACTCATTTCAGGTTCTACTAAATTTTTAAAAAATTACAAAGTACGTGTTTAATTTATGCTGCTTTATCAAAAAATGTCTCAAATAATTGTTATTTATTGCTTTTATAGCAATTTTTGTTAAATATTTTTTTTTTCGAAATATTTCTCTGTAATGAAATATTCGCAAAAATCTTAAAACCGACACGAGTAAACTCCCGTTTCTATTCAACCGATTTTTACCAAAAGTTGATCAACTCGTGTCATTGATGCCAAAAGCTTAAATATGCAGTTTCATAAAAAACCTTTTAGCCGAATTTGCTCTGCACGTGTACACAGACGGACAGACAGACGGACAGACAGACGGACAGACAGACGGACAGACAGACGGACAGACAGACGGACAGACAGACGGACAGGCAGACGGACAGACAGACGGACAGATAGACGGACAGACAGGCGGACAGACAGACGGACAGAGAGACGGACAGAGACACGAACAGACAGACAGACAGACATCATGCTAAAAATAGTCAAAACGTTATGTAGGGACCTCAATTCGTGGAGATCCATCGTAATCTCGAAATGTCAAAATCGGTATGATCACAATACCTCCCTTATATATGTTGACGGTCGGTAAAAAGTACATGATGATACATTCAAATTTCACGGTTCCACGGTTTTAGTTCTGGATGATTTGGCAGAGTGCAGGTCGTACGATCAAAATTTATAACATAGGTATGTTGCTTCTTGAGTCTTCTGTTCTATGCTTCAGGCTATGAAAATCTCATCGACCTGACTTCAAACAGCCAAATAAGAGTTAAATTTAATTAAGTTTTATTAAACAAATTTTGGTGTTAAAAGAGGAATATCCAAATTTATTCAGAAAGGCACTTCGTGGTTTGTTGCCGTTTAGTGTCATTTGTGTGAAGGTGTATTTTCGCTCTACACTGTGACAAAACCAAAATACAGAAGTAAGTTGGATGCCACTCCTGATATTAGAATTCAGCTGTCCACAATTAATCCAAACTGTGAAAGAATATTGAAATAAAAAAAAGTTTAATTCTTTCAATTCATCAATTTTAATAAATAATATTTTCTTTTCCATTAATAATCTGTTATTTGCAGTTTCATAAATTAATTTGGATTTATTGATTTATTGTTTTATATATACAATTGGGTTACGTCTTGGTGACAGAATAACCAATGCAAGGATCAAAATGATATCATGAGTCAATACAATCGCTCAACTGAAATGAAATTGGGCCGGTCATGTAGTGAGACTTCAATATAGTAGGTTGATTAAGAAGATTTTAGAGTAGAGACCGAGAGACACTAGCAGAAATAGAGGCAGACCACCAACTAGGTGGACAGATGATTTGAGAAGAAGTGCCGGAAATTGGTAGATTGAGGCACTAGATCGAATTAAATGGAAATAAAAAGCGGAGGCCTATGTCCAACAGTGGACAAGAGAGGCTGGATGATGATGATTTATAACCAGTAAAACTTTTCAAAAATTGTTGGGATCAAAACTAGTAGAGAAGTGATAAAAGAAGGCTAGCTGAATAAAGGTAGAGATATGGAAAAGGTATACGAAGCCCGGGTATCTAGAAGGAGACGCGGAAGAATACCTAGGAAGGATGGAGTGGCGAAATTAGAAAAGCGATAGAAATAAAATAAACCCCCTGGAATGAAACAAGAAGTAGAACAAAAGACAAAAATAATTGGAATAAACTATGGCGATGTTCTCCCGTAGAAGAAGAAAATAAATAGAAAATAGAAGAAAATAAAATTCAAACTCAAAGCCCGATGCCAGGCATGGTAAATAGGCACAACCATTAAGTAAGCAAAAATCGTCAGGGTTCCACAATTTTTTATTAGGGTGGAGAGGGTTCCGCGATTTAAATTAGTTTGGAATTGATCTCTTTCGCAAGTAATTTTATTTATATTTTATTTTGTATTTATGAGCATAAACATATTTTCCGTCTATTTTTGTTTTACAACATTGAAAAAAATCTGTATCACAAAATCAATATTTGTTTCATTTAATGTGTTATTAAAATTGGGGAGGAGGTACCGTAAATTATGAGAATGCAAAGTTTCCACGATCTTTAAAAAATTGATGTGAAGTGTGAATTTTCACACATTTCTGGGTTTTGCAGATTTTTAGTAACTGAACGATGATTATTTGGGATGCCAAAACAAATTTTATATCAAAATATTTTTTTATGAATTTTAATTCGAATGCCTAATACCATTATTTAAGTTTCTAAATATATGCAGTATTTTTTTTATATAGCAAAGTTCATTAAGATTTTGAAAATTGCACCTATGGTTTCCATTGGTTGCTTACATCATAAGTCCCGCCCTTTGATTTCGTCAAACATAGAATTAAATTATAATTTCAATACTTTCCACCGGTTATTAAATTTACGCTTTTAAAAATTAAATGCAACATTTACCAAATATAACTAGAATTTTAACAAAATAATTTAAACAAAATAAAAATGCAAAAAAAAAAACAGGATTCGAACCCTAGTTTGCAAGTTTCTTATATTATTAAGCGTATGACAAATCCAACCACGCCACGAGAGCTACTGATGTGGTATGTTACACAACGTATTAAATAGTTAACATATTATAGTTAAAAACACAAAAAATGCGTTATTTTCCGAAAACATAATCTGATCAAAAATTCCTGTTGTACTATTCCGGTTCACACCAATGTACATTACTTAGAATTTTTTCAGATTTTTAGTTTAAACCATCTGGGCTACAGGGTGTGGGACAAAAATTTTTTTGCACAATTTTGGCAAAAATCGCATCAAAATAATTTATTTTGCAAAAATAAAATTTTGATCGTTAATCCACGTACTAAGGGCTTTCATTTGATACCCTACTCAGAATTTAAAAAAAATATTT